>JARQOD010000007.1:174017559-174061501 GCA_033576555.1 Oophaga sylvatica | reverse complement strand
CGAAAAGGGGATTCATCAGAGAAAATAACTTTACCCCAGTCCTCAGCAGTCCACTGCCTGTACCTTTTGCAGAATATCAGTCTGTCCATGATGTTTTTTCTGGAGAGAAGTGGCTTCTTTGCTGCCCTCCTTGAGACCAGGCCTTGCTCCAAGAGTCTCCGCCTCACAGTGCGTGCAGATGCACTCACACCTGCCTGCTGCCATTCCTGAGCAAGCTCTGCACTGCTGGTAGCCCGATCCCGCAGCTGAAACACTTTTAAGAGACGGTCCTGGCGCTTGCTGGTCTTTCTTGGGCGCCCTGGAGCCTTTTTGGCAACAATGGAACCTCTCTCCTTGAAGTTCTTGATGATGCGATAGATTGTTGACTGAGGTGCAATCTTTCTAGCTGCGATACTCTTCCCTGTTAGGCCATTTTTGTGCATTGCAATGATGACGGCACGTGTTTCTTTAGAGATAACCATGGTTAACAGAAGAGAAACAATGATGCCAAGCACCAGCCTCCTTTTAAAGTGTCTAGTGGTGTCATTCTTACTTAATCATGACAGACTGATCTCCAGCCATGTCCTCATCAACACCCACACCTGTGTTAATGGAGCAATCACTGAAAAGAGGTTAGCTGGTCCTTTTAAGGCAGGGCTGCAATGATGTTGAAATGTGTTTTGGGGGATAAAGTTCATTTTCTAGCCAAATATTGACTTTGCAAGTAATTGCTGTTAAGCTGATCACTCTTTATAACATTCTGGCGTATATGCAAATTGCCATTAGAAAAAGTGAAGCAGTAGACTTTGTAAAAATTAATATTTGTGTCATTCTCAAAACTTTTGTCCATGACTGTAGCTGATATCTGTCATTTTACTTTTGAAAGCTCTACATAGACTTGTTTGATATGTGCATATCTCCACCAGGGTAACAGACTTTTTTTTCTATCATGAAACGTTTGTCAGATATGAAATAAATATAAGGTTTTTTTGTTTAGATGCTGTAACTGTATATATATTTCTACGCATGTGCTTTGCTGCCTACATGCAATACGTGTGCAGCTCAGGCTAGAAAGTCCATGTGCATTACACTGTGTAATGTTAAACTAATGGTGGGATGAAACTTCTATACACCCTGTGACTAAAGATGAGCGAACCTGAATTTAAAAGTTTGGAGTTCGTGCCGGATAATTAGTGTCCAGTGCTAAATGCCGAACACGGATTTCTCCATGAAGTCCGTTCCAATGTTCAAAGTTCCAGGAGAAGAACAGGAGAGAGAAAGAGAGAGCTATATTTTATTTTTCCAACTACAAGGTTCAGGTCCACACTGTTTTCAATGGGGTTTGGGTTATGGTTCAAGTATGGTTATGGTGCCCAAACTGAACTTTGGAAAACTGAACTACTCATCCCTGTCTGTAACATGCGGTTCCTGAAATTTGGGATGTACTATGCACACAAATTTCTTATGCAACACTATCCCAATAAAACACACTTCTAGGGCTAGGTAGCTAACATGACATGCACAAGTTATGTGATTACTATGTGATGATATAACCTGCTAACTTTGAAAATAAATGAGCCATGCAGCAAAAAAAAAAAAAAAATTATATATATATACACACACACACTAGATGGGGGCCTGATGCTATCGCATCGGGAGGGCGGTAATGTCACGATGGGGGCAGGCTTTGCAGCGTTGAGAATCTCTACCCCCATGGGCTCACCCACCTATCCACTCTCTCTTTCCCCATGTGCTGACTTCTCCCGTCTGTGCTCTCTTCTTTGACCTGTCTACCCCATGTGCCTTCTTAGTTAACCTCATACACTTTGAAGTTGTAGACTTGGCGTTGTGGTGTGCTGGTTCCAATGGGTCATCTTGTGAGCATGGTATTGCTGTTAAGACTGCAGATTTCTGCTTGCGGCACTGTTGTTGCCTAACAGCATCCTGTGATAATCTAATGACTTTTGCATCAGGGGACTCATGTGCTTGACACCTACGCTTATATGCATTGTTTTCTGTCCCAGCGATGCTGCTGCTCTTCAAGAGTCACATTTGCACGTTGTTGTATTCGACGTTGTACATTTGCTGCTTTCCTTTCATTGTCATTGGTGTACTTTTTAGGCATTGATATTTGCCTTTTAAAGGGGTTTTCCCATGAACAAAAGTTCATTTTAAAAATTGTCTTTGTCTGACCATGTACAGAACATACCACAGCTCCTGGGCAGGGGAGGAAGCAAAAGACAATAATGACATTACAGCAGGAGATCGCAGAGGATACATTTTGTGAGGTAAAATATTGTTTAAAAACAGTCAGTGAAATATTTTACCTCACAAAATGATTTCTCTGTGCATACGGCGTATACAGTGTGTGTGTGTGGTGCGTATGGCGTATACAGTGTGTGTGTGGTGCGTCTGGCATATACAGTGTGTGTGTGATGGGTATGGCATACACAGTGTGTGTGTGCAGTGTGTACGGCGTATACAGTTTGTGTGCGGTGCGTACGTCGTATACAGTGTGTGTATGTGTGTGTGCAGTGCGGTGCGTACAGCGTATTCAGTGTGTGTGTGTGGTGTGCATGGCACATACAGTGTGTGTATGAGTGTGGTGCATATGGCGTAAACAGTGTGTGTGTGTTTGTCGTGCGTACAGTGTATACAGTGTGTGTGTGTACGGCGTATACAGTATGTGTGTGTGGTGTGTATGGAATACACAGTGTGTGTGTGTGCGGTGCATACGGCGTATACAGTGTGTGTGTGGTGTGCACAGCACAGTGTGTGTGTATGAGTGTGGTGCGTACGGCGTAAACAGTGTGTTTGTGTTTGTCGTGCGTACAGTGTATACACTGTGTGGTGTGTACGGCGTATACAGTGTGTGTATGTGTAGTGCATATGGCGTATACACTGTGTGTGTGGTGTCTACTGCGTATACAGTGTTTGTGTGTGTGTGGTGCGTACGGCGTATACAGTGTGTGTGCGTGTTTGTGTGTGGTGCGACGGTGTTCCGCTGTAGGTACCACGAAAGGGCTGGTGCCACCAGCAGTTTCCATATTGAGAAACAGTATGTGAAGACATTAAAAGGTAAGTATATATTGTAAGGTTTCACTCACTCGGCTGCTTCAGAGGTAAATCAGGACGCACTTTTATATCAAAAGTTCATTAGGTTTATTACATCATAAACCTCATAGTAACATACAATACAAATCTTCAATGCTTCAGCTCCAGCCTGGAGCCTCACTCCTCAGACACAGAGACCTCTCTGTAATGTCCCGCCTGGACACATGGAAGTCTGTCCACACTGGCAGACTCCCACAACACTCCATTACATAGGTGTAACTCCACCCACAGGTGAGGTCAGGATCACATGGTTAGGTCACCTGGGCATGACCTCACCACAGGTCCTTTACAACCACAAACCATACCTCCATGCATATCCCGAGGAGCATACACAGTGCCCCCTAGCTGCATCAGGGGTCACTACACCACAATATTTATATATATATATATATATATATATATATATATATATATACTGTACATACACAATGGGTACGGAAAGTATTCGGACCCCTTTAAATTTTCCACATTTTTCACTCTGTTTCATTGCAGACATTTGGTAAATTCAAAAAGTTTTTTTTTTTTCTTATTAACGTACACTCTGCACCACATCTTGACTAAAAAAAACAGAAATATAGAAATTTTGCAAATTTATTAAAAAAGAACAACTGAAATATCACATGGTCATAAGTATTCAGACCCTTTGCTCAGATATTTAAGTCATATGCTGTCCATTTTCTTGTGATCCTCCTTGAGATGGTTCTACTCCTTCATTGGAGTCCAGTTGTGTTTAATTAAGCTGATAGGACTTGATTTGTAAAGGCACACACCTGTCTATATAAGACGTCACAACTCACAGTGGATGCCAGACCAAATGAGAATCATAAGGTCAAAGGAACTGGCCAAGGAGCTCAGAGACAGAATTGTGGCAAGGCATAGATCTAGCCAAGGTTACAAAATAATTTCTGCAGTACTCAAGGTTCCTAAGAGTACAATTGCCTTCATAATCCTTAAATGGAAGAAGTTTTGGACCACCAGAAGTCTCCCTAGACCTGGCCATCCAGCCAACCTGAGCAATCATGGGAGAAGAGCCTTGGTGAGAGAAGTAAAGAAGAACCCCAAGATCACTGTGACTGAGCTCCACAGATGCAGTAGGGATATGGGAGAAAGTTCCACGAAGGCAACTATCACTGCAGCCCTCCACCAGTTGGGCCTTTATGGCAGAGTGGTCCGACGGAAGCCTCTCCTCAGTGCCAGACATATGAAAGCATGCATAGAGTTTGCTAAAAAACACATGAAGGACTTACAGACTATGAGTAATAAGATTCTCTGTTTTGGTGAGACGAAGATAGAAATTTTTGGTGATAATTCTAAGCAGTATGTGTGGAGAAAAATGGCATTGCTCATCACCTGCCCAATACAATCCCAGCAGTGAAACAGGGTGGTGGCAGCATCATGCTATGGGGGTGTTTTTCAGCTGCAGGGACAGTACAGAGATATCCTGGATGAAAACCTCTTCCAGAGTGCTCTGGACCTCAGACTTGGCTACAGGTTCACCTTCCAACAAGACAATGACTCTAAGCACACAGCTAAAATAACAAAGGAGTGGCTTCAGAACAACTCTGTGACCATTCTTGACTGGCCCAGCCAGAGCCCTGACCTAAACGCAATTGAGCATCTCTGGAGAGACCTTAAAATGGCTGTCCACCAACGTTTACCATCCAACCTAATGGAACTGGAGAGGACCGGCAAGGAAGAACGGCAGAGGATCCCCAAATCCAGGTGTGAAAAACTTGTTGCATCATTCCCAAGAAGACTCATGGCTGTACTAGCTCAAAAAGGTGCTTCTACTCAATACTGAGCAAAGGGTCTGAATACTTATGACAATGTGATATTTCATTTTTTCTTTTTTAATAAATTTGCAAACAATTCTACACTTCCGTTTTTTTTTTTTCAGTCAATCAGTCCAGACGGGGTGCAGAGTGTAACATAATGAGAAAAAAAAGAACTTTTTTAAATTTACTAAATTGCTGCAATGAAACAAAGAGTGAATTAAAGGGGTCTGAAAAATTTCCGCACCCACTGTATATATATATATATATATATATATATATATATATATATATATACAGTTAGGTCCATAAATATTTGGACAGAGACAACATGTATCTAATTTTGGTTCTAGACATTACCACAATGAATTTAAAACAAAACAAATCAGATGCAGTTGAAGTTCAGACTTTCAGCTTTCATTTGAGGGTATCCACATTAAAATTGGATGAAGGGTTTAGGAGTTTCAGCTCCTTAACATGTGCCACCCTGTTTTTAAAGGGACCAAAAGTAATTGGACAAATGACTCCAAGGCTATTTCATGGACAGGTGTGGGCAATCCCTTTGTTATGTCATTCTCAATTAAGCAGATGAAAGGGCCGGAGTTGATTTGAGGTGTGGTGTTTGCATTTGGAAGGTTTTGCTGTGAAGGAAACATGTGGTCACAGGAGCTCTCTATGCAGGTGAAACAAGCCATCCTTAAGCTGCAAGAACAGAAAAAAACCCATCCAAGAAATTGCTACAACATTAGAAGTGGCAAAATCTACAATTTGGTACATCCTGAGAAAGAAAGAAAGCACTGGTGAACTCATCAATCCAAAAAGACCTGGGAGCCCACGGAAGACAACAGTGGTGGATGACCGCCGCATACTTTCTTTGGATAAGAAGAACCCGTTCACAACATCAACTGAAGTCCAGAACACTCTCAGTGAAGTAGGTGTATCTGTCTCTAAGTCAACAGTAAAGAGAAGACTCCATGAAAGTAAATACAAAGGGTTCACATCTAGATGCAAACCATTCATCAATTCCAAAAATAGACAGGCCAGAGTTAAATTTGCTGAAAAACACCTCCAGAAGCCAGCTCAGTTCTGGAAAAGTATTCTATGGACAGATGAGACAAAGATGAACCTGTACCAGAATGATGGGAAGCCAAAAGTTTGGAGAAGAAAGGGAACGGCACAAGATCCAAGGCACACCACATCCTCTGTAAAACATGGTGGAGGCAACGTGATGGCATGGCCATGCATGGCTTTCAATGGCACTGGGTCACTTGTGTTTATTGATGACATAACAGCAGACAAGAGTAGCCGGATGAATTCTGAAGTGTACCGGGATATACTTTCAGCCCAGATTCAGCCAAATGCTGCAAACTTGATTGGACGGCGCTTCATAGTACAGATGGATAATGACCCCAAGCATACAGCCAAAGCTACACAGGAGTTCATGAGTGCAAAAAAGTGGAACATTCTTCAATGGCCAAGTCAATCACCAGATCTTAACCCAATTGAGCATGCATTTCACTTGCTCAAATCCAGACTTAAGAGGGAAAGACCCACAAACAAGCAAGACCTGAAGGCTGCGGCTGTAAAGGCCTGGCAAAGCATTAAGAAGGAGGAAACCCAGCGTTTGGTGATGTCCATGGGTTCCAGACTTAAGGCAGTGATTGCCTCCAAAGGATTCGCCACAAAATTTTGAAAATAAAACTATTTTGTTTGGGTTATGTTTATTTGTCCAATTACTTTTGACCTCCTAAAATGTGGAGTGTTTGTAAAGAAATGTGTACAATTCCTACATTTTCTAACACATATTTTTCTTCAACCCTTCAAATTAAACGTTACAATCTGCACTTGAATTCTGTTGTAGAGGTTTCATTTCAAATCCAATGTGGTGGCATGCAGAGCCCAACTCGCGAAAATTGTGTCACTGTCCAAATATTTCTGGCCCTGACTGTATATATATAAATATATATATATGTATATATATAGATGAGCGACTTTGCCTCCGGGAGGGTGGAGTCGGGTTTCGGACCACCCGACTTTATCAAAAGTGGAGTCGAACGAAATCGGCCGACTAACAGAAAAAGTTCAGACTGAAACCCAGCCTGACCCCAATGCAAGTCAATGGGAAGAAAAGTCGGCAGAGAATGGAGGACAGTAAACACACCTACAGTGCCCATTTCAATGCCAAAGACATCAATTCTAATTACTTAAGCTTGTCAACCTTAATTTACTTTATAATAATAGTAACGCATTGAAAAATGGGGGTTATTTGGCTAAAGCTGGGGGGGGCAGGGCTGGCTCCAGGTTTTCGTGGGCCACAGGCGAAAGAGTCTCAGTAGGCCCCTTTAACACATACCACAATTCATGATGCTCCGATACGGCAGAGAAATATAGTACAATGCCAAATACTTCACTTCTGACATTACATGAGTGATATCTATTTTAAATTCTACAATAGCTCAAAAACTGGACAGTATAGTCCTCCATACAGTATTATGGGCACCACATAGTGCGTCATACAGAATAATGAGCCCCATATGGTGCTCTATACAGAATAATGAGCCCCATATATCGCGCCATACAGAATAATGAGCCCTATACATTGCTCCATACATAATTGGTCCCATATAATGTTCCATACAGTATATGATGAGCTCCACATAATGCTCCAGTATATGATGGTCCCCATATAATGTGCCATACAGTATTGGACGGTCCCCATAGAGTATAATGAGCCCCACATATTGCTCCATACAGTATGAGTCGCATATAAAGCTCCATACAGTATATGATGGGCCCCATATAATGCTCCATACAGAATGGGCTCCATATAATGCTCCATAGAGAATAGGCCTCATATGTGCTCCATATATAAAGGGCCCTATATGATGCCCCATAAATAATGAACCCCATATGATCCTCTAGAATATGATGGGCCCCATATAATGCTCCAAATATAATGGTCCCCATATATAATGCTCCATATACAGTCATGGACAAAAGTTTTGAGAATGACACAAATATTAATTTTTACAAAGTCTACTGCTTCACTTTTTCTAATGGCAATTTGCATATACTCCAGAATGTTATAAAGAGTGATCAGCTTAACAGCAATTACTTGCAAAGTCAATATTTGGCTAGAAAATGAACTTTATCCCCCAAAACACATTTCAACATCATTGCAGCCCTGCCTTAAAAGGACCAGCTAACCTCTTTTCAGTGATTGCTCCATTAACACAGGTGTGGGTGTTGATGAGGACATGGCTGGAGATCAATCTGTCATGATTAAGGAAGAATGACACCACTGGACACTTTAAAAGGAGGCTGGTGCTTGGCATCATTGTTTCTCTTCTGTTAACCATGGTTATCTCTAAAGAAAAACGTGCAGTCATCATTGCAATGCACAAAAATGGCCTAACAGGGAAGAGTATCGCAGCTAGAAAGATTGCACCTCAGTCAACAACCTATCGCAACATCAAGAACTTCAAGGAGAGAGGTTCCATTGTTGCTAAAAAGGCTCCAGGGCGCCCAAGAAAGACCAGCAAGCGCCAGGACCGTCTCTTAAAAGTGTTTCAGCTGTGGAATTGGGCTACCAGCAGTGCAGAGCTTGCTCAGGAATGGCAGCAGGCAGGTGTGAGTGCATCTGCACGCACTGTGAGGCGGAGACTCTTGGAGCAAGGCCTGGTCTCAATGAGGGCAGCAAAGAAGCCACTTCTCTCCAGAAAAAACATCATGGACAGACTGATATTCTGCAAAAGGTACAGGCAGTGGACTGCTGAGGACTGGGGTAAAGTTATTTTCTCTGATGAATCCCCTTTTCGATTGTTTGGGACATCAGGAAAACGCCTCATTCGGAGAAGACAAGGTGAGCGCTACCACCAGTCTTGTCTCATGCCAACTGTTAAGCATCCTGAAACCATTCATGTGTGGGGTTGCTTCTCAGCCAAGGGAATTGGCTCTCTCACAGTCTTGCCTAAAAACACAGCCATGAATAAAGAATGGTACCAGAATGTCCTCCAAGAGCAACTTCTCCCAACCCTCCAAGAGCAGTTTGGCGATCAACAATGCCTTTTCCAGCATGATGGAGCACCTTGTCATAAAGCAAAGGTGATAACTAAATGGCTCAGGGAACAAAACATAGAGATTTTGGGTCCATGGCCTGGAAACTCCCCAGATCTTAATCCCATTGAGAACTTGTGGTCAATCATCAAGAGACGGGTGGACAAACAAAAACCTAAAAATTCTGACAAAATGAAAGCATTGATTGTGCAAGAATGGACTGCTATCAGTCAGGATTTGGTCCAGAAGTTGATTGAGAGCATGCCAGGGAGAATTGCAGAGGTCCTGAAGAAGAAGGGTCAACACTGCAAATATTGACTTGCTGCATTAACTCATTCTGTCAATATAAGCTTTTGTTACTCATATGTTTGCAATTATATTTCTGTCTGTGATAAAAACATCTGTCAAACACACATAAAAACCAGAGGGCAGCAGCTCATGTGAAAATATAATATTTGTGTCATTCTCAAAACTTTTGGCCATGACTGTATATTGGGATCCATGTGATGCTCCATATATAATGTGCCCCATATGATGCTCCAGTATATGATGTGCCCCATGGATGATGCTCCAGTGTATGATGGGCCTATATAATGCTCCATATATAATGGGCCCCATATGATGCTCCAGTGTATAATGGGCCCCGTATATGATGCTCCAGTGTATGATGGGCCCCATTTATAATGCTCCAGTATCTGATGGGCCCGATATATAATGCTCCAGTTAATAATGGGCCCTATCTATGATGCTCAAGTGTATGATGTTCCCCATATATAATTCTCCAGTGTATAATGCTCCCCATATATTGCTCCAAACATTAAAAAAAATGAAATACCTCTCCTCGCTGGGCACTGCTCTACTCTGGACTCCTCAGCGTCGCCATCTTCCAGCTCTCTGCACTGTGACTGTTCAGACAGAGGGCAAACAGACATGACATCATCGCGCTCTCTGACCTGAATGTCACTGTCAGGAAACGCGGAAGACGTCACAGCGGTGGAGCAGGCAGAGGTAAGTATTGCAAGTGTTGGGGCCCTGAGCAAGCAGGGCTGGCACACTCGTGGGCGCCGGCACTGGAACAGGGCCCCTCATAGTAGGCCGGTGTCTCTGACGGTGAGTGGGCCCCCCACCTGCTCAGTGCCCCGGCACTTGCCCGGGTGCGCCAGGTGCTGACGCCGGCCCTGGGGGGGTACAGCCCAGTTAGGGAGGTAGAAAAACTGGCATATGCTGAGGTGTAGTCTGGATGTTCAGCAGCTGCAAATGGAGGAATTGGAGAAGTCAGAGGAAGAAGAGGACAAAGCAAGTCATTTTGCTAGCAACCTATGTGTCATCAGGGGAAGGTGGTACAAAATCCTTTGAAACTCAGGCATGGTTCATTTTAATGAAGATGAGATCACCTACATTTTGGGTCGACAGCCGGGTCCTTCTTTCTGTCAGGATTGATCCAGCAGCACTGAAGACTCTTTTTGATAGCACACTACCAGCAGGGCAAGCTAGCTCCTGTAAGGTATATTGTGGCAATTCAGGCCAGGGGTCCAGTTTATAGGCCCAGTAGTCAAAGTGGAATGAACTGTGAGGGAGAACATCGATATGGGAGGAGAGGTAATTTTGAACCATAGTTGACAACTGCTGTCTCCTGTCTGTTGCAATCGATTCAGTATTATCAGTCGCATGAGCGGTACTCGAGAAATCAGTCCACAACATAGTCATGAAAACCCTTCCTCCAACGCTACTTCGGCTGTGTGCACCACGAACACCTCTTCCATGTTGCCCAGTATGGCTCATGTTAGAACCTGCACCGCTGCTGTGTGCTGGAATGCCTCTAACAAATGGTTGACCAGAGTTGCTTGCTTGTTTGCCAATATTAGCTCTAGGTTCTCCTGTGGCATGATGTTCTGTAATTTGCCTTTATAGCGTGGATCGAGTATGCTGGCCAACCAGTAGTCGTCATCCTTCATAATTTTGGCAATGCGGGTTTTAGGCATCGGCAGGATCTGAACCTGGATCCAAGAAGTCTGTGGTTTCCCATCAAGACCCAGTCGAGGCAGATGCTGCTCAGCTTCGCTGTCAATCCCAATGCCTAGCCAATACCCAAGAGGCCCAAGTAGTTACTTGAGTCTTTGTTCATAGAAGCCTTAAACCTAGGTTACAGAACAGGAAAAGGCTGTTATAAGCCTAAGTCCAGAAATGTCTGCACTAAGCATGTCAGTGACATGGCGAATCGGGATTGGTTGGTAATGTCAGCTGTTCCTCTGACTTGGCATCGCCTAATTGGTCACGGATGACGTCATCGGTGATGCGATTGACGAGATGGCTGGGGGCGGCGTTTAGCCCTTATAGCTTGTCTGTCTGCGGTGCGGCGCAGTCAGATCATACTAAATAGGTAGTGCTCATGTGTGACGTACCAGAATCTTGGCTCCACATGCTCTCTAGCTTTCACTCTCCGGGACCTGCCAATGCCAGAGTTAGCTCGGCTAATTAGCCCAGGTCCTTCAGGCAGGTTAATGAATGCTATGCAGGTAGCGATTGTAGTGCAGTCTGTCTCTGCCAAAGGGGTAGCTATACACCCCGAGCAGACTGTGGGGTGCATATCCTGTGCATTGCCTGCTAACGAAAGGAGAGTTGCTCAGTCCGGTGGCACACCGGCTGGCAGCACGTACACTTGGCGTGTCGCACACACTTCCTAATATCTGGCAAGTAGCTTCTGTGCTATTAACAGGGCTACTTCTGCGCCAGCCTACAGAACATGGTGCAGATCTAATATCTGGCAAGTGGCTTCTGTGCTGTTAACAGGGCTACGTCTATGCCAGTCTTCAGCACATCTCCTGTGAGGTTAACGGAGATAGTGCCAATACAATATCTTTCTCCTTGTGTGAAGTAACACAGGCAAGATCTAATATAATCCTTTAGTTGTCAGTTGTTACCCTGATACCCAAAGGGTGTTCGGCAGCAGTGACATATGCTGCATCGCAGACTCCAGGTTCGGTTGCAATCCATTATATATAATAAAGTTGTTGCAACCGAGCTCATAACAGCGGGGGTCCCTTTTTAGAATCCGCAAGACATAATCACACATGTGGGCCAATGTTCCAGGTGTCAATGATGCACTGCCAGTGGTGGGTGGGGGAGCACTTTCTGCCAAATCCACATCTCTCCAGTCACGCACAAACCCTGTACCTGACCTTGGCAAGCCAACATTTTCTCTTGCCCCCTGAGAAGCATCCTCTTCCCCAAAATAATCATACCCCTCATCCTCCTCCTCCTCTTCTTCCTCCACCTCATACAGGAAAGTTCCCTGAGCAGACAATGGCTGACTGTCATAAAGGCTTCCCTCATCCTCCTCTTCCTCCTCCACTGCAGACCCCTGATCCTTAATGTGCGTCAATGTTTGCATGAGCAGACGCATAAGTGGTATGCTCATGCTTATGATGGCGTCATCTACGCTTACCAGCCGTGTGCATTCCTCAAAACACTGAAGGACTTTACAGAGGTCTTTCAGCTTTGACCACTGCACACCCGACAACTCGATGTCTGCCCTCAAACTGCCTGCCCGTGTATACTCCCACAAATGCATTACAGCCTGCCTCTGTTCGCACAGCCTCTCAACCATGTGCATGGTGGAGTCCCACCTTGTTGCAATGTCTATGATTAGGCGGTGCTTGGGGAGGTTGAGCGATCGCTGCAGCCTCTGCATACGACTGGAGTCTACGGCGCGAGCGACGGATGTGCGAGCACAGTCCTCGCACCTTATGGAGTAGGGCTGGTGGCTCTGGATAATTATTTATGAAGCACTGCACCACCAGGTTCAAGGTGTGAGCCAGGCAAGGTATGTGTCTGAGTTTTGCCAGGGCTATGGCCGCCACAAAATTACAGCCGTTATCACTGACTACCTTGCCTGGCTCAAGATGTAGTCTGTCCAGCCATGACTCAGTTTCTCGCTGCAAGTAGTCGGCCAGTACCTCCGCAGTGTGTCTGTTGTCACCCAAAGACATCATCTTTAAAACAGCCTGCTGATGCTTACCACTAGCTGTTCGATAGTGGGACACCTTGTGTGCAACACTGGCAGCTGCGGATGGAGTGCTCATGCAGATGCGCTCTGTCGACGAGCTTTCGCTTCTGGAAGAGGAGGAGGAGGGTCGAACGTCTACAGCCAACTGTTGCCTATACCGTGGGCTAGGCAGCACTGTCCCACAGCCACTGTCCCCTGTGGACCCTGCATCCACCATATTAACCCTGTGTGCAGTGATGGACACGTAATGGCCCTGGCCATGTCTACTGGCCCATGCATCTGTTGTGAGGTGCACATTTTCACTCACTGATTGTTTGAGTGCATGGACAATGCGGTCTTTCACATGCAGGTCGAGGGCAGGGATGGCTTTTCTAGCAAAGAAGTGCCGACTGGGTAGGTCATAGCGTGGGACAGCGTAGGCCATGAGATCTCGGGATGCTGCGCTTTCAACCAAACGAAAGGGCATCATCTCTAATGGGATCAGTTTGGCAATGTAGGCGTTCAAAGCCAGTGTAAGCGGATGAGAGGATGAGTACTTTCTTGTCCTACTCAGAGTCTCTGCTACGGTGAGCTGGACTTGAGAGCTGCATATGATTGAACTAACGGTGGACATGGCGGACTGAGAGGGGGTTGATGATGGTGATGGTGCTGGTGGTGGTGATGGTCTAGATGCAGTCTTTCGTTGGAAAACCATTGGGATTCCCTGACTGCTTTGGCCTTGCGATGGCACCTCAACATTTCTTGCTGGTGGTGTGCTAACCGGTGGGCTTACAGTGGGGGAAGTGATGTAGCATTGCTGTCTACCTTCAGTCGGAGCTGGTGCACGTGTGCAAACTAAGGGTTTTGTAGTCCGTCCACGCTTGCAAGTGCATGGTGTTTACATGTCTAAGCATGCAACTGGAATTCAAATTTCGGAGATTTTTCCCTCGGCTAATGGTCCTTCTGCACTTCTTACAGATAACCTTTGCCTCATCAATAGGATTTTGGTCAAAAAAGTGCCACACTGCACTCTTCCTACTATGGTAAAAATTTTCAAGGCTTGCACGATGTGCTAATTTGACTATCTGGCCAAGCTGTCCTGCAACACTTTTTGTTTTTTTAACACCTTTTTGGACTGCTATGGGCCTGCCAGTTAAGTGCAGCTGCGATGTCGATGCCTGCTGCGGATCCTCCTCCTCTTCTGAGCTATTGCCAGCAGCACCCTCTTCCCCCAATGGATGCCAAGCCGGGTCAACAACTGGGTCATCCATCACCTCCTCTTCAATTTCATCTGCACCTTCCTCTATGTCACCGTGTAAGGTGGTATAGTATGCGGGAAGGGGCACCTGAGTTTCATCAGGGTCAGATTCTGGCTCAGTAGACTGCGAGGGCAATGTAGTGCTCTGGGTGAATGTACCAGCAGAATCATATAGCAGTGGCTGTGCATCAGTGCACTCCATGTCATATTCATCTTGGACTGGGGAATTCAGGATTTGACTTGATAAGTTAGGCATGGTATGTGAAAAGAGCTCCAGGGAGTAATCTGAAGTGTGGCCTGCCCATCCTTCACTTTTGGTGGAGGTGAAGGACACAAGGAAAGGGGTTGTTCCTGACCAGGAGCCCGGCACTGACGACTCAGTGCTTGCACTTTTTGAAACTTCAGAAGAGTAGGTGATAGAGCTGGAGGCTGTTTCGGCAATGTAAGCCAAAACCTGTTCCTGATGCTCCGGCTTTTTAAAGCGGTTTACCTACGCCCAGAAAAGGGAGCCGTCCAGGCCTTCTGGAGCAAGACGATGACGCAGGTTCAACACCTCCTGCCTTAGGTGCTATTGTGCTTTTGGCATTACCAGCAGATGCACCACCACCACCATCAGTAACAGCTGGCCCCGCCACCCACGTCATGGCCTCTTCCACCATACTTCCTTATGTTTGGGAAAATGTACCAAAAATACCATTTATGGTACTTTAAGAGGAGCGTACAGCTGTATACGGTATAGGGGAAAATTTAAATCTCCATATATATTTCCAGAGTCACACACAGACGCTCACTCAGTATGGATTTGACCGTAATACAAAAAGCAGAAAAACAGTACTGTATCAGAAGTGTACAGCTGTATACAGTGTAGGGGAAAACTTAAATCTCCGTATATATTTCTGGAGTCACACACAGACGCTCTCTGAGTTTGGATTTGACCGTAATACAAAAAGCAGAAAAACAGTACTGTATCAGAAGAGTACAGCTTTATACGGTGTAGGGGAAAATTTAAATCTTCATATATATTTCCAGAGTCACACACAGACGCTCACTCAGTATGGATTTGACCGTGATACAAAAAGCAGAAAAACGGTACTGTATCAGACACGTACAGCTGTATACAGTGTAGGGGAAAATTTAAATCTCCGTATATATTTCCAGAGTCACACACAGACGCTCACTCAGTATGGATTTGACTGTAATACAAAAAGCAGAAAAACGGTATTGTATCAGAAGCGGACAGCTGTATACGGTGTAGGGGAAAATTTAAATCTCCGTATATATTTCCGAAGTCACACACAGACGCTCTCTGAGTTTGGATTTGACCGTAATACAAAAAGCAGAAAAACAGTACTGTATCAGAAGCGTACAGCTGTATAAAGTGTAGGGGAAAATTTAAATCTCTGTATATATTTCCGGAGTCACACACAGACGCTCTCTGAGTTTGGATCTGACCGTAATACAAAAAGCAGAAAAACTGTACTGTATCAGAAGCGTACAGCTGTATACAGTGTAGGGAAAAATTTAAATCTCCATATATATTTCTGGAGTCACACACAGATAGTCAGCATGTATTTGCTTGTGATGCCAGCCGGTACACAGTAGTGTGTGAGGAGCGTACAGCTCTATGCCGTGTGGGAAAAAATTAACGCTCGTTAACTGTGCAGAAAAAAAGAATAAAAGTATTAGTGCTGTGTAAAAAGCAGTCTGCACAGCAGTGTACACACAGCAACACAGCTATCAGGCAACCTAATAACCAGCGCTGTTGCTGCAAACAAGAGAATCCTCCCCTGTCACTGCACACTAACTGTACAGCACAATTGCTATCAGCACAAGCACATAAAACTTCTCTTTCCAGCCCTAACTCTCTCCCTACTGATAAACAGCAAGCAACCTCTCCCTACTGTTAAGATCGGCAGAAGTAAAATGGAGGTCGACGGTTAGGGCTTTTAAAGACACTATGACGTCCCCCAAAGCAAGCCAATCACTGCAATGCCCTTCTCTAAGATGGTGGTGGACACTGCACATGTCATCTCGTTGCCCACAGTGTACGTCCTTGTTCATTGTCTGAAAAAAGGCGCCTGCAAGCATTCTCAGAAATCCGACTTTGGTGCTTGTTTTGCCGACCGCATGGCCGACTTAACGCTAAGGTCGGGTTGCTATCGGCGAAACTCGACTTTGGCGAAAGTCGGCGACTTATGAATCTGACTGACCTGTTTCGCTTAACTCTCTCTCTATATATATTTATATATACAGTACAGACCAAAAGTTTGGACACACCTTCTCATTCAATGATTTTTCTGTATTTTCATGACTGTGAAAATTATAGAATCACACTGAAGGCATCAAAACTATGAATTAACACATGTGGAATTATACATTACACTTTACAAAAAAGTGTGAAACAACTGAAAATATGTCTTATATTCTAGGTTCTTCAAAGTAGCCACCTTTTGCTTTGATTACTGCTTTGCACGCAGAAAAGGTGAATGAATGGACTCTACATGCCTAGTTCGCACCATGAAGCATGGAGGAGAGGTGTGATGTGTGGGGGTGCTTTGCTGGTGACACTGTTGGGGATTTATTCAAAATTGAAGGCATACTGAACCAGCATGGCTACCACAGCATCTTGCAGCAGCATGCTATTCCATCCGGTTTGCGTTAAGTTGGACCATCATTTATTTTTCAACAGGGCAATGACCCCAAACACACCTCCACGCTGTGTAAGGGCTATTTGACCAAGAAGTAGAGTGTTGGGTGCTATGCCAGATGACCTGGCCTCCACAGTCACCAGACCTGAACCCAATCGAGATGGTTTGGGGTGAGCTGGACCGCTCACCGCTTCAATTTTGAATAATCCCCAACAGTGTCAGCAGCAAAGCACCCCCACACCATCACACCACCTCCTCCATGCTTCACGGTGGGAACTAAGCATGTAGAGTCCATCCGTTCACCTTTTCTGTGTACAAAGCAGTAATTAAAGCAAAAGGTGGCTACTTTGAAGAACCTAGAATATAAGACATATTTTCAGTTGTTTCACACTGTTTTGTAAAGTGTAATGTATAATTCGACATGTGTTAATTCATAGTTTTGATGCCTTCAGTGTAATTCTACAATTTTAGTAGTCATGAAAATACAGAAAAATCTTTGAATGAGAAGGTGTGTCCAAACTTTTGGTCTGTACTGTATATACTCGATTGGGTTCAGGTCTGGTGACAGTGGAGGCCAGGTCATCTGGCGTAGCACCCCAACCCTCTACTTCTTGGTCAAATAGCCCTTACACAGCCTGGAGGTGTGTTTGGGGTCATTGCCCTGTTGAAAAATAAATGATGGTCCAACTTAACGCAAACCGGATGGAATAGCATGCTGCTGCAAGATGCTGTGGTAGCCATGCTGGTTCAGTATGCCTTCAATTTTGAAATAGGAAAACACTTAACTACTCCAGCACTGAAATTAACTTTTTAGACACCACCATTAAGCTAAAGAACAATGAAATAGAGACATCCCTGTATCAGAAGCCAATCGACCGTCCAACATATCTTAAATGGGACAGTTTCCATCCAAAACACATAAAAAACTCTATTGTCTACAGCCAAGCCATCAGATACAACCGTATATGTTCCAACCCCATGGATAGAGATGAACACCTTGGTCGCCTCAGAAAGACTTTTTTGAACCAGGGCTACCATCCAAGAACAATTGAAAACCAAATTACAAGAGCCACCAGAATATCAAGGAATCACCTGCTACATTACAAAGCTAAAGAAGAAAATAACCGGGTGCCTCTAGTGGTCACCTACAATCCAAGTCTGGAGATGCTAAGGGGAGCTGCACGGAAACTACAACCTTTACTACAAAAAGATGCCCGATTACAATCCATATTTCCAGACCCCCCACTACTATGTTTTAGGCAGCCCCAAATCTAAGAAGCATCATTGTCAGAAGCTCCCTGTCCTCCCCAACAGCTGCAGGTACTTTTCCTTGCAAACAAAAGAAATGCAAAACCTGTACATCTATAATGACCACGGACAGGATAAAGATCCCCAACTCCCATCAGGACTACAAGATACCAGGTACTTTCAGCTGCATCACATCTAATGTGGTGTACCTAATTATATGTACTAAATGTCCAACTGGGGGTCTGTATGCCCGGTCATAGCATGACGGATATGGAATTACTTGTATTAAAATCTAACTTCAAATCTGAGAAGGATAGAAAAGTCTGGGAATATAAACTTATGATGACCTTTGACACTCTTAGTGCTGGGATGAATATGTTTTATGTCTTTCTACAACAATTAAGGAATCTGCCTCCCTGACCTTTTAGGGTCATCACAACACAATACCAGACCCCAATCAGAGGGTAATAAAACCTTCACTCCTTATCAATGAACTAGTCATATTTATGTTAATCCCTCTGCCATAATGACAGTTCTGCTTCACGTCACTTGTCCTACCTATTGCATTTTTTCTGTGCTATTTTGTGTATAAATATGTGATTCTTCAGATGTTGTATTAGTCTATGCCTGATGAAGAGACCTGAGTAGTCTCGAAAGCTTGCAATTTGTTACCATCTTTTCAGTTAGCCATTAAAAGGTATCAACCACTGAGGACTCTCAAGTCTAAATATTTTTCAATTTTGAATAAATCCACAACAGTGTCACCAGCAAAGCACCCCCACACCATCACACCTCCTCCTCCATGCTTCATGGTGGGAACCAGGCATGTAGAGTCCATCAGTTCACCTTTTCTGCGTGCAAAGCAGTAATCAAAGCAAAAGGTGGCGACTTTGAAGAACCTAGAATATAAGACATATTTTCAGTTGTTTCACACTTTTTTGTAAAGTGTAATGTATAATTCCACATGTGTTAATTCATAGTTTTGATGCCTTCAGTGCGATTCTACAATTTTCACAGTTATGAAAATACAGAAAAATCGTTGAATGAGAAGGTGTGTCCAAACTTTTGGTCTGTACTGTATATACACACCTACCTTGGAGACATTGATGGAGAAGAGTAGCAGGGGATCTATAGGTGAGTGCATGTTATTTATTATTCCTGGCCCAGGTGGCCATGTTTAATTTATAAAAAAAAGGATGGAAAATCTGTTTATTTTGTACCATTTGAAAAATACCAAGCTGTCACCTTTTTACATTAACAGTACATACATCAAACATTTGATTTACTTTACTAAGAAAACTAGATGCACAAAAAGAACTTAAAATACCAATAAAATGAAACCAGCAGTACAGACGTTGGTAGTAACACATGTTGTTGCTTAACACCCTATTATCAGACTACTGTAATATTTGGCTGATTTATTGCTAATTTATCTTGGCTCCTAAAATATTATATATTTTATTATGCTACTTTTTAACACATTATACTGAAATGCATTTCTTCAATTTCTTCCTTTTCTAAAATACTATAAGTATCAATTGTACTGAAATTCGCTTGGCAGTCATACTTAGTAAGACCAAATGGACCTGCTCCTGATTAGGTCATTCTTTATAAGGACCAAATGTAATAATGGAAGTATGACATTTTTATGGGTCAGTGCTTCCTTAGCAAAGTGTTGTTAATAGAAAAAGCATGCACATCACATTACTTAGTTGGTTTGCAATCAATAATGTCTACGATCTGACTGGGAAACAATTCAGAAGTGGTCTGTGAACAGTCCTTAGTGACCAAACCTGAACTACAAGGAAGAAAAAGATTTTAATTAAAAAGAAAAAAAAAGAGCTTATAAAGCAACCAATGCTTTGTTGACGTTGTACAAGTTCTACATAGTAAACCTCAATGTATTACATGAGTTCTCATATTTCTATATGATAGTTCTGTCATTTCTTTGTTGAGATTTAATTACTTATTTGTAAAATACCCTAAATTGGTTTCCCCAACTTATGGAGTGTTGGCATATTGCTGGAATATGTGATCACTTTATGATCAAGGGGCCTTGACCTCTGAAATCCCGCTACTTCAGCTGATGAGTGAAGAAGACACAAAGCTCGTGGCTTAAGAAAGGCATTAGGTCAGTTCTGAACCACAAAGCCAAATCGTCATCAATAAAAAATATATGCTCTGAGCTCCTAGTCTTTGAGATGTTTTCTATCAGCAGTGCCCACAGCTTTCCGAGCTTCTGGAAGCATTTAACACTGTGTCAATTTCCCGGCTTTTCCTAAACACAGTGGCTTCTGGCAACCCAGCTCTGTAAAGAACTGCTGCATCTCCACATAAAAGTAAATTGGTCGAATGCAGTCTTGTGCACATCCAAGTTACAAGGAGTGCCACTGTGCATGAAAAATTTGAAGGTGTCTAGTACTGTATTCCTTTAATTCTTAGGCTTAGGCTGGGGTCACACTTGTGAGTGCAATGTGAGAAACTCGCGCGAGTCTCTCGCACCAATACCCGGCACTGCCGCTGGCACTCAGGACCGGAGTGTGTGGCTGCATGTACTTATTTGCAGCTGAATGCTCCGGTCCGAGTGCCGGAGGCAGTGCCGGGTATTGGTGTGAGAGACTCGCACGAGTTTCTCGCACTGCACTCACAAGTATGACACCGGCCTTAGCGGTTGTTCCAGAGGTGGGATTAATGGCACTTTCTAGAGAGGAGAAAACCCCTTCAATTCTAAACCAAGTTTGGCTACTTTTACATGACCGTACATTTGGTCTGAGTGCTGTCTATGGAAAAAACAGAGCAATGTTATTCAATAGGGCTGTTCCGATGACCATCTTTTCATATGGACTGAATGTAAATTGCAGCATGCACTAGTGTCTTCTGTATTTTGAATGACGCTCTCCTATTCAAGTCTATGAGTGCACAAAAATAATCATATCCCATAAGAATCAACTATTCCTCATCTGAATTTTAAGGATACATTGCCATCCTGAGCATAGGAACCAAACCGGTATTTAGTCTTGTAAATTTTATTCACTGCTAACGAATAAAAATGAGTGCCATATAGATTGCATCCAGATATCACATTGATGAAAATATACAATACAATATAAAAATCATCCATTTTTTTCTGGAGGAAAATTGGACATTTTTTTGTATACACTCATGTGAATTTATCCTAACAGTTACTAAAGTTATAGGCCGTGTCTCCATAACAAGACTTCCCACCCATCTGCTTTGGCAGCTCAGAGTTATCATAGTAATGCTGGGCCACAAGTTAATTGGTTAGAAACCAGCATTATATATAATATATAAATGCTTTTTTTACAATTTGTAAACAACTCTAATTCTTAATTAAGGGTTACATTAATTAATTTGTATTCTAACTTACACCAATGATCTGGTAATTTCCATAGATTTTTTTTTTCCCGCAATAACACTTTACAATTATTAGAGTGCTTCCAGCGAGTCCAATATACATGTAATTATTTAAAGCAAGACAAGCCTAACGCCATTCTATACCTCGAAGCCTCCATATTTCCATTCTGCTGCAGAATAATTGGCAGTGTCACGTTTCAAGTAATGCACAGTGCTAATTGTTCCCCAATGTCCACTACAACGGCTGGAGCTGCAGTTTATAAAAAAAAGATAATAAATATAATACTTTCAAACAACTGAATGTTAAATGATTTTTAATTTCCTTTGTCCAGTCCTATATTTCTTTTATGCTGTTGTTACTAACTCATTCAATCAAGTAAGGGATGTGACGTGAAATTAAACCTTAATTTGTGCCCATCTGCAATACTGCATGAAATGCAGCAGGGATTTCCATTTTAATGGTTTTATGTTAGTTGGTCCCAGATGAGTTATTTGAAAACGACCCTTGCAAATTGCAAAAAACATTTACGCCAATGCAATTTTCTAATGACTACATTAAAGGCTCTGAAAATAAAGAGCTTACTGTTACTTTTGCTATAATTATAATTTATGTAGTTATAACTTCGCATTTCTAATATAGAATGTAAAAACTGATTATCCCGATAGTGTTCACTAGAATATGTCAAAATACTATGATGAAAACAAGGGAAGGATTCAACTAGTGATGAGCGAGTATGCTCTTTGCTCGGGTTTTCCTGAGCATGCTCGGGTGGTCTCCGAGTATTTGGGCGTGCTCGGAGATTTAATTTATGTCGCCGCAGCTGCATGATTTGCGACTGCTAGACAGCCTGAATACATGTGGGGATTCCCTAACAAACAGGCAATCCCTGCATGTATTCAGGCTGTGTAGTAGCTGCAAATCATGCAGCTGCGGCTATAGATCGTTTCAGATCCTGACTGTTGAACCCCCGTGATCAGGAATCTGTAGGAAATCTTGGCCATATGCCAGATGGGAATCAGTAGCAGCGGGATCCAATATATAATTAAAAAGTAACTTTTAACAGATAATTTTGAAACTGCAGCTAAACTAACAAATAGCCATCTAAACAGACACAAAACATGTATATAAAGTGCAAAAGTGAACCAGTGCTAAAAGAAAAATGGTACGTTGTCACCACCTCTCTACCTGCCGTGCTCCAAGCATGTCTCCTGTCCTGACGAGGACAATACCCAAGTGTGGTCTATCCCACTAGCAATGTCCATATACAAACAAAATGGGTGTATATGTAAACCAAAAATAGAAAAAAAAACAGGGTCTCAAGGTTACCCAAGAATGTTTACAAATGGACAATTTAGAGGGTTACATGCGGAGACATGCTCGGGGCACGACAGGAAAATTAGGGTGCCCTTGTATCCATGACTCCTCTTGAATATATGGTCGGCCTCTTCAGAAGGATACAAGTGGTGAGCCCATACCATTTTATTATGGCACTGGTTCACTTTTGCACTTTATATGCATGTTTTGTGTCTGTCCACACGGCTATTTGTTGGCTCACATACAGTTTTAAAATTATCTATTAAAAGTAAATTATTAATTATTTATCGGATCCCTGTTGCTAATGATTTACCTCGATAGGATCATTGTGCACCTTGTGGGTAATTGCTGTTTCTATATGCTAGATGTGAAAGCCCTTCAAAATGCAAAATTTACTAGTCCAACCCTTTCAACCAATGGTATGATTTGATTAAGTCTCATACTTTTTTTTTATACTTACGGTTATAGAGGCAGGTTTACCAAAATTGTAACAAAAACAAGACTTGGAATACACGAAAAAGATGAGTTGTATTACTAGCCTCTAAATATGATACAGCATACATCTACAGAAGGCAGGCCGTAGATGTGCCATAGTAATCACTGTGATGCAAATGAAACTATGTGATAGAACTGGCATATACTGGCAGAGTAAGGCACTTTCCACTTTTGTCTTCATATCTCATGTAGCCTATTATCACACCATTAATTCTATCAAAGTAATGGCACACACTATTTTACAATTCCATGACCACACACTAATTTTGTACACACTTTTATAAAAAAAATTTAGTGGGAAAGAAATTGAGTGTCTTAATAAATGTGATGCACAGATACACATACTTTTTTTTACTCAAATTAAAGGGAATCTGTCACCGTGATTTTGCTATGTAATCTAAGAGCAGCATAATGTAGAAGCTAAAACCCTGATTCCAGTGTGGTGTCACCTCCTGGTCTGCATGCTGTAATTTTTACCTCTGCTGCAGATGCAGCAGTGCTCAGAATACTAAACCCTGTATAACCCCACCCACATCATTGATTGGCAGCATTCTGTGTAAACTGTATATGGACAAAAAGCTGCGAATCAGTGGTGGGGGCATTGTTACACAGAGTGATTGATTAGAAGACACAAGTCGCCTACCTCCTGCAAATAAAACTATAGTTTTATTGAAACAGTAACACAATGGCTAGTAACTCACACATCACTAGAATCAGTGACTAAGGCCCTACACCATACTGCTCTCGGATTTCATATAACAAATCTGCTGAAAGATTCTCTTTAAGCCTGTGTTAGGGATCGAGTTCCCACTGCTGCACAAGGAGAATCTTGAGCCATCCCCGCTGCGGTCCCCCATCCGTCTCCGGCCGCAGTGGAGTCTGCTCAGCAGAGACATTGGTCCCAGCGTCTCGCCTAGTCTAATACTGTGCAGAGGATGACTGCTGCCTCCTCAGGTCCTGCCATTGTAACCAGTGCAGGTCAGCGGCAAGCAGACGTAGTTAGGACTAAGTCCTGTGTGTTCCCTTCTGAGCATGCTCAGGGTAAGATCTCTCATAGGAGATCAGGGGTCACATGGTCAGGTACTGCAGCGACTGCCATTGGTCCTCTAGGAAGGTCCTGAGGCTGCTTTAGTTCTGGAGCAGCTTTCCCATTGGTCCTTTTCTGGAAGGTCCTCTGGCTGCTACTATAAAAGGTGGGCATGATCGCACGGCGGCGCGCTAGTATCAAATCTGTTACGTGCTTGCGCCAGTGTGGTCATGTATGCTTGTGGTTAGGTCTGGCAGAAATAAGCCCCTAGAATACCGGCACCTCCGGTGAGGAGATTGCATGCATGTGTTCAGGGCTCGGCTGAAAACGCCATTAGAATACCGGCTACTCCGGTGAGGAGATTATTGCTTGGGTTCTGATTGCTTGACCACAGACTGCAATCCGCTTAGCAGTCATCTGTGTTCCCTGTGAGTCTAACAGGACACAGTCTTTGTTTCAGCGGCTCTGTGAATTAACAGAGTCCGCTTATATCGCCATATAGTGCTGCGGCGTTTCATCTGCAACTCTGCGGGATAACAGAGTTCACTCATACTGCCTATTTACGCCATCTTACTAGCAGCAGGCTCTGCCTGCACGGTGGACCCCGGGCTGCGAACACACCTCTCCTTAATATCTATTAGGTGCGTTCCGCAGGCCCTTAACATAATACTAGCGCCAGGGTCTGGCTAGTAAATTGGCGGATGACCAGCGTCTACCGCAGTACATCCAGCAGCTGGAGGGTAGGTTGGCAACTCTTGAGCGCACAACCTCAGCTGTGGATGTTACCGCAGTCGATGTTCAGGCTGCTAGCGTGGCTGCAGCCAGTTTGTCCTCTGCCACCTCTGCCCCTACATTATCCCACCTCCCGCTTCCTGACAAGTTTGCCGGTGACAGCAAGCAATGTCGGGGATTCGTGAGTCAGTGCTCTATACAGCTCGAGCTTCTGGCTGCACGTTTCCCCACGGATCGGGCACAAGTGGGTTTTGTTTTGTCTCTACTATCGGACAGAGAGTTGGAGTGGGCAACGCCGCTGTGGGAGCGTGACGATCGTGTGGTGCGGAGTGCTCCTCGTTTCCTGGAGGCTCTTAAAAAGGTATTTTTAGGACCTCAGGTCACCCACGATACAGCGCTCCAACTGCTGGAATTGGCACAGGGTTCGTCTTTGGTCAGTCAGTTTTATGTCCAGCTTCGGACTCTGGCCTCAGAGCTAGACTGGTCGGATAAAGTTCTCATTCCAGTCTACTGGCGAGGACTGGCTGACCATGTTAAAGACGCTTTGGCTACCAGGGAGATTCCTGCCACACTGGAGAAGCTTATCTCCATATCTACCCGCATCGACCTCTGTTTTCACGAGCGGAGGTTGGAGCGGGCCCAGTGTAGGCAGAGGATTTGGTTGGCTCCCACCTTTGCCAAACCTCTCGAATCCCCCGATCTGGCGTCCGAACCCCAAAAGGCCACAGAGGTTCCTCGTGCAGGTCCTAAGTCTCGGGCCGTCCGAGTATCCGTGGTCTGTAACCTTTGTCAGCAGACAGGACACTATGCTAACAAATGTCCACAGCGATCAGGGAAGCGATCGCGTCTAGTGGCCCTGGGAGGAGGTTCACTAGAGACAGCGGCATTTTCCTCCAAGATGACATTTAAAGGGACAGTCACTGTAGACTCTTCCACACTTACAGTCGAGCTTTGTGTGGACTCAGGGGCAGAGGGGAATTTCATGTCATCTACCTTTGCTTGTCGCCACGCAATACATCTGGTAGTGCTCAACAAACCAGTAACTGTCCGGGTAGTAAATGGGTTGACATTGCCCTCGCCAATTACACATCAGACTGTCCCTCTTACTTTGTGTGTACCCCCTTCCCATCAGGAAATTATTTCCCTTCTCGTCATTCCCGAGGGAATAGACAAAATCCTACTGAGAGTACCCTGGCTCCGTTAACACTCCCCTCATATTGAGTGGACCTCCGGTAGGATACTGGGTTGGAGTGAGTCATGTAAGGACAAAAGTGTCAGGGAGTGCATTCAGGTTACCACTACAGAGATACCCGCAGATCTTTCTCCTCTTCCCAAGTGCTATCAGTCATATGCAGACGTGTTCTCTAAAAAGGCTGCGGAGACTCTGCCACCCCATCGTCCCTACGACTGTCCTATTGACCTCTTGCCTGGAGCAGAACCTCCTCAGGGAAGAGTCTATCCTCTCTTTCTTCCTGAGACGGAGGCTATGTCTCAATATATCCAGGAGAATCTGGCAAGAGGGTTCATCAGAAAGTCGGTGTCATCAGCAGGAGCAGGGTTCTTCTTCGTGCAGAAAAATAGTGGAGAATTACGTCCGTGTATAGATTACAGACGTCTTAACGCCATCACCGTTAAGAATAAGTACCCGTTGCCACTGATTTCTGAGCTCTTTGATTGGCTCCGGGGAGCAAGGTTCTCACTGCTGCATAAGGGGAATCTCGAGCCATCCCCGCTGCGGTCCCCCATCCGTCTCCGGCCGCAGTGGAGTTTGCTCAGCAGAGATGTCGGTCCCAGCGTCTCGCCCAGTCTAATACTGTGCAGAGTATGACTGCTGCCTGCTCAGGTCCTGCCATTGTAACCAGTGCAGGTCAGCGGCAAGCAGACGTAGTTAGGACTAAGTCCTGTGTGTTACCTTCTGAGCATGCTCAGGGTAAGATCTCTCATAGGAGATCAGGGGTCACATAGTCGAGTACTGCAGCGACTCCCATTGGTCCTCCAGGAAGGTCCTGAGGCTGCTTTAGTTCTGGATCAGCTTTCCCATTGGTCCTTTTCTGGAAGGTCCTCTGGCTGCTACTATAAAAGGTGGGCATGATCGCACGGCGGCGCGCTAGTATCAAATCTGTTACGTGCTTGCGCCAGTGTGGTCATGTATGCTTGTGGTTAGGTCTGGCTGAAATAAGCCCCTAGAATACCGGCACCTCTGGTGAGGAGATTGTATGCACGTGTTCAGGGCTCGGCTGAAAACGCCATTAAAATACCTGCTACTCCGGTGAGGAGATTATTGCTTGGGTTCTGATTGCTTGACGACAGACTGCAATCTGCTTAGCAGTCATCTGTGTTCCCTGTGAGTCTAACAGGACACAGTCTTTGTTTCAGCGGCTCTGTGAATTAACAGGGTCCGCCTATATCGCCATATAGTGCTACAGCGTTACATCTGCGACTCTGCGGGATAACAGAGTTCGTTCATACTGCCTATTTACACCATCTTACTAGCAGCAGGCTCTGCCTGCACGGTGGACCCCGGGCTGCGAACGCACCTCTCCTTAATATCTATTAGGTGCGTTCCGCAGGCCCTTAACAGCATGAAGTCTGGAGCATTTCATTAAGCGAATCTGATTGAGCATTTTCAATTTGGCTCAAATTCCTTTAAATCTCTATTTAATATAGAGAAATGCCCCATGTGATTTGCATTGTTTTTCTGGTATGCACTCCTGAATTTCCTCTGCTTTCCCTCGTTCCTGAATGCCGCATGTGAATTGCATTGTTTTTCTGGCATGCACTTCTGAATTTCCACCGCTTTCCCTCGTTCCTGAATGCCCCATGTGAATAGCATTGTTTTTCTGGTAAGCACTCCTGAATTTCCACCACTTTCCCTCGTTCCTGAATGCCCCATGTGAATTGCATTGTATTTCTGGTATGCACTCCTGAATTGCCACCACTTTCCCTCGTTCTTGAATGACCCATGTGAATTGCATTGTTTTGTTCCTTTGCTCACCCATCTTCTTGTATCCATAATATCCATTCCTCTTATCTTTACCCCACATCTGAGTGGTCTGTGTAACCCCTTCCCACTTTTATGACCTTTGCTTAACGCTGTGCATCTGGCCTGGGCAGTCACACCCCACTTTTCACTCATACCTGATTGTCCTTAGCTGCACATATATTCAGTACCATGGGTCTGCCCCAGACGAAGTCTGCCCCATTTATTTAAAATTCCATATTTCAAATTACAGATTTCTAATTACACTATTATGAATTAGACTAGAATTCTAGAATGCATTTGGCCACTCATCACTCCTACAGTATTGTCATCATCACCATCTGACCAAGATGTTCTTCTGTTCCCACAGGTAAGCACTCCTGAATTTCCACCGCTTTCCCTCATTCCTGAACGACCCATGTGAATTGCATTGTTTTGTTGCTTTGCTCACCCATCTTTTTGTATCCATAATTGTACTCCATTCCTCTTATCTTTACCACACATCTGAGTGCTCTGTGTATCCCCATCCCCTTTTATGACCTTTGCTTAACTCTGTGCTTCTGGCCTGGGCAGTCACACCCCACTTTTCACTCACACCTGATTGTCCTTAGCTGCACATATATTCAGTACCATGGGTCTGCCCCAGACGAAGTCTGCGCCATCTATTTCAAATTCTATATTTCAAATTACAGATTTCTAATTACACTACGGTGAATTATACTAGAATTGGACTAGAATTTGACTGTAAGGTAACGGACTATAACACCACTACAATGTTTCGGCTTCTTTTTACTATCACCCTGCCACTGCCACCCTGCTGCTTCCACTTTTCATAACACCACAATAACAGCAACACTTGATTCGGCCGCCCCCCTCACGCAGAGCAAAACTTGTACAATCAACAGGACCAAAGAACTGAGACGGGTTTCCAGGGCCGCTGAGAGGAGATAGAAGAGAACCGATTCTACCGAGCACTTCAACGCATACAAACAGTCCCTTGCCAGCTTCAAGTCCACGCTCTCTGCCGCAAAACAAACTTACTTCGCATCTCTCATATCCTCCCGTCCCACCTCATCCCTAACTTTGCCACAGTCTTCATCTCAACTCTAACACACCTATTCAACCTTTCACTTACAAATGGTGTCTTTCCCACATCCTTCAAACATGCCTCAATCACACCCATCCTCAAAAAGCCCTCCCTCGACCCATCCTCTGTGTCTAACTATCGCCCGATATCTCTTCTCCCTTACGCCTTAAAACTACTGGAACAGCATGTATATCTTGAACTGTCCTCCCACCTCTCCTCCTGTTCCCTCTTTGACTGGTTACAATCTGGATTCCGACAGCATCACTCAACTGAAACTGCCCTAACTAAAGTCACTAATGACCTACTAATGACCTACTAACCGCCAAGAGTAAGCGACACTACTCTGTCCTCCTTCTCCTGGACCTGTCTTCTGCCTTCGACACCATGGACCATTCCCTCCTGCTACAGATTCTCTCATCTCTTGGCATCACAGATTTGGCCATATCCTGGATCTCATCATACCTAACAGACCGAACATTTAGTGTCTCCCTCTCACACACCACCTCCTCACCTCGCCCCCTGTCTGTCGGTGTTCCTCAAGGCTCAGTCCTAGGACCTCTACTCTTCTCCATCTACATCTTCTGCCTGGGACAGCTCATAAAATCCCACAGTTTGCAGTATCACCTTTACGCCAATGACACGCAGATCTACCTATCTGGACCTGACCTCACCTCCTTACTGACCAAAATCCCACAATGTCTGTCTGCTATCTCAGCCTTCGTTTCTGCTCTCTTTCTCAAACTGAACATGGACAAAACAGAATTCATCATCTTTCCCCATCTCACTCTACTCCTCCACCAGACCTCTCCATCAATGTAAGAAAATGCAATAACACCAATCATCACATATATATATATATGTATGTGTATATGTATAACCAAAACCAATTCTTTTAGCTACAATGGCCATATATATATATATATGTGGGAATACAAGGACAATGTATGAAACACTGCAATTGCTAAGCACTAGAGTTGAGCGATACTTTCCGATATCCTAAAGTATCGGAATCGGAATGGTATCGCCGATATCACTAAAATATCGGCGATACCCGATATCGATACCGGAAGTCCCATGTAAGTCTATGGGAACAAAATATCGAAATTAAAAAAAACCCATTCTTGCCTTGTTGGTTAATTGTACATGAAGGAAAACAAGAAAGAGTAATGTAGAATGTATTGTGGAAGGTTGAGGAGACATTAAAGGCATAGATGTTTAACCCAATCAAATGGAATAGCATAAATATTTTTTTTTTTAAAGATGTTCGGATTGACGAAGAAATTGACAATGTTAACGTTTTTTATATTTTGGCAAATATGTATATTACACAACTTCCATGCTCTTCATCTTCACCTTTTTAACTTTTCACACACTTTCTCCTTCATAATCTTCTGCAGCATCATCTTTTTCATCAAATTATTCTTCATCTTCACCTTCTTTATCTTCTTCTTAAACTTCTTGCTATTCATCTTTGTTAACATTACTCATATTCTTCTTATTAAACTATTATTCTTATTCATATTCTGCTTCATCTTCTTCATCATATTCTTATTTGTGACAGAGAATCCTGTACTTGTAATCTGTCAAAGTATGAATTTTTCATCCTTCCGTTCTTGCTGTCACAAAAGATTTAAATTACAACAGTATTTGTCCGTGTTCAGTTTAGCCTGCAGCAGCAGGCATTTTCCAGGGGCACCACGAGGAGGAACGGACTCACCCCCATACACTGCTTAGTCTTCTTCTGCTTAGAATTTAGAGCATATATTTTGCTCTTCATTTTGGTCTTATACTTCATGTTCTTCTGCTTTTAGATCTTCTGCTTATTGTTCTTGTGTGTCTTGTTCTGTATCTTGTATTTGTAGCACAACCTTGTACCAGCTGATGTTACTGGGACACGGTTACTAAGCAGGAGGTACCTGTGCTCCAAAGCACTACCAAGGACCAGCAGACGTTGCAGGAACTCGGATACCGAGATGTAGGCACCTAGGCCAAAGGCACTGCGGAGAACCAGTTGACGGTACTGGAACCCGGACGGGTAGCAGAAGGTACAAGAGCCAATGCAAGTAACGAGGACCAGCTGACTGTGCTGGAACCCGGAGGGGCAGCAGAAGGAAAAGAGCCAATGGCACAACCGAGGACCAGCTGACGTTACTGGGACACGGTTACTAAGCAGGAGGTACCTGTGCTCCAAAGCACTACCAAGGACCAGCAGACGTTGCTGGAACTCGGATACCAAGATGGAGGCACCTAGGCCAAAGGCACTGCGGAGAACCAGCTGACGGTACTGGAACCCGGAGGGGCAGCAGAAGGAAAAGAGCCAATGGCACAACCGAGGACCAGCTGACGTTACTGAACCCCAGTAACACAGGAGCAAGTGTTGACTGTGCTAACAGCACTTCCGAGCAACAACTGGCGGTGTTGGAGCCCAGGGTCAAGGAGGATGTTTAAATACTAGATAAAGTAATTTCCTTGTTACCTGTCAATTTTAAATGTCTATACTTCAAACAAGAGAAAGATAACCTTTACTACCATAAGATGATGATTTCATTTAAACTAATATCTAGATAAATAAAGAATTGACAAACATAAACACATACATTAACATGTTGAACAGCAATGCAAACCACAAAATAAATTAGTTAAGGAATCTGCTATACGGTTGTACATAAAAGCATACAAGTACATATCTGAATCCATTAATGATGGATAAGTAACAGTATATACACCATTTTTATTGTATAGACAATGAATGTCTGACTTCAAAACATCATCACCAGCATTACAAGTTATCTGTGACATTACTAAAATGTTACATTTGCTGAATAATGTCACTAAACAGTTTATACAAAATTATACAATTTCCATCATGTAATACTCATAATATGTGGCAATAATCATGTTTATTAACAAACATAACCTTTAAAAAGTGCATAGTGCATAGTGAAAATTGCTATTTATGCCTGACTGTCGACTTGCAAGCATGACAACGGATAGATAAGGTATATATAGATGAGACTGCATAGCCACAGATGGTGAATGGCGATGTAATACTGTACCTCAATAAAGTGTGCGTCACTACTACATAATTTTTTTTATATAGCTTTATAAACAGGGTACGTGGATGTATGCTTGCGCCTTTGTTTTGACGCACAGACTGCCTTCCTGCTGAGACGCGTTGGGTAGTGAACAGTTGTGTGCAGTGTTCACTGTAGTCTGAGGTTTTCCTTTTTGGAGTGCAGATCACGCTCCAGTTAGTTCTTCAACCACTGCTGGTTGTAGTCTGCTGAGCGTGTGTCACTGGCACATCCTTGAAATTTTTCTCTAATTGTTGCTGCTCCACTCTATTACAAATAAATAAAATCTATTAGTGTGACGCGCTTCCATCCGTATACAATACATTGGTTGCAAACACTATAGAAGTACACAAAGGGGCCTTTCACACCTACTGAACAGTTGTGTGCAGTGTTCACTGCAGTCTCTGCGGAATAACCACACTTAGGCCTTATAACTTTTCAGACTTTCTTTATCAATCTACCAAGATGAAGAAGGCAGGGAGTAAGGCACGTGGTCGTGGAGTTTCTTCAGGGAGAGGACGTGGGGATTCTGTGGCTGCTGCGGCCCCCAGTGACACAGCATCCACCAGTTTTCCCCGGGCCGTGAGCGTTCCTTTATGCGCACTTTTGTAGGAGCTCGGAGTACCCCCTGCTGCGGGAAGAACAAATTGAAGCCGTTGTTGTTTGGATCTCAGCCAATGCATCGACTTCAATTGCTTCCACCTCCTCTCAGGACCACAGCACTGTTGGGCAACCATCTGTCTCTTCACCGCCTGGCAAATTGCCCAGGCAGTCAGAGAGTTCTGTACAGGAGCCAGCTGAGTGTCTGCTTCTGTTCTCAGAATCTATTGGCTTGCAAACAGGGGCCCAGCCAAGCAGCATTCTGTAATGTGAAGAAGAGGGAGTATGCAGTGATGCGCAACAGCTGTGTCTCTCTGAATCTGAAGAGGCGGGTGAGACAGTGCCGATGGTCAGCACACCGCAGAACGCATCTGATGATGATGATGAGACCCAGGTGCCAGTTTCTGTTGAGCATGGTGCTGGCCAGACCACCCAACAGCAGGTGTTGGAAGAGGGTAGTGGAGATGATGAGGTCCAATACCCAACATGGCATGAAGAACAGGAAGGTGGTGGGAGCAGCTCAGAGGAATAATAATAATATTTATTTATATAGCGCCATCATATTCCGCAGCGCTTTACAGTTTAGCAGTTTCAGAACACAAGTCATAAGTAACAACGTTAACAATACAATAATTTAAGCTAAATAAGTCGCCCCTGCTCGTGACAGCTTACAATGTACAATGAGATGGGGGAGATACAAAGTATAGGTGTTTATATACAATGGTGCATTTACAATGATGTTCCAGCCATCTTAAGGGACTGAGGGATGGAGATAGTGAATGGGCTAGAGACACACACACACTTACACAGAATACATAGAATGACTTTGATTAGTGAATGTGATAGGCCGCTCTGAACAAATGTGTTTTGAGGGAGCGCCTGAAACCATGCAAATTGTGGATAGTCCTAATTTCTTGGGGTACAGCATTCCAGAGGATTGGCGTACAGCAGGAGAAGTCTTGGAGTCGGGAGTGGGAGGTACGTATTAGTGCAGAGGTTAGTCGAAAGTCGTTTGCAGAGCGCAGCAGTCGGTTAGGCCGATAGATAGAAATGAGGGAGGAGATGTAGGAGGGGTGCTGCACTGTGGAGAGCTTTGTGGGTGAGAACCAGTACTTTGGTTGAAAGCTGGGAGAGGCCTAGAGAAATGGTTAGTGATACAAGGAAGATAGAGGAAGACATTGCCCCAACGGTACAAACAGGAGGGAGAGTTAGGCTGCAGACTCGGTTGCCTGTAGCCTCCAGTTTGGCACCTGTTCGGAGCAGTTGTCTTCCAAAAGTCAAAACGTGCGCTCCCAGGACTTGCACTGCGTGGTCCTTTTTTCACACACTTGCACATGATATTTGCTATGTGAAATGCAAGCTGTGTAATCAAAAATTAAAAATAGCTAAAAGTGTCAGTCACCTCAATACCAGAAATATGTGTAAACATGTGCGGACAAAGCACGTAGTTGAGTTACAAAGACACACTGGAGATGTAGGCCAACCTACAGCAGCACCTACATCTTCAGGTTGTGTTGAAGCCTCTTCATCGAGCTCACACACAGCTGGTTATGCTTCCTCACAGGATCGCCATGGAAGAACCTCGGCCACTGTTGTCCAGAGACAAACTGTTATTCCACACACAGCAGCAAGTTCCCTGTCATCCTCACACTCCCAGGCCACAAAACAGCCAGCGGTAGCACAGGCATGGGATAAAACACGGCCATACTCCGCAAACCATGCACGAGCACAGGCTCTGAATGCTGGCATTGCAAAACTCCTGTCCCTTGAAATGCTGTGATTCAGGCTGGTGGAGACAGACAGTTTCCGTAACTGAATATCATTGTCAATCCCACAATACAATGTGCCAAGCCGATTTCATTTCAGCAGGCAAGCCGTCCCTGGTCTGCAAAAGCATGTTGAGGGAAAAATTAAACATGCGCTACTAAAAGCCCTCAGTAGCAAGGTCCACCTGACCACCGATGCGTGGACCAGTACCCATTGTTATGATCTGCTACAACCAGTAAGGAAAGAAGGGAATTCTGTCCCTACAATACAACTAAGCTGAATCCCTACGATGTAACGGGGAACCTGATCCTGCGACCAGACCCGCTAAAGTCCTCATCTAGTGTGAACGAAGACCTATAGTTGCGAGGGAGTAATCCCTACAAGATCTAGGGACTGGGAGAAAAGGTGGACACCTCCTAGTCCTAACATAAATTGTAGCATGGATAATTAAACAGAAAAATAAATACTTTGTGATCCTAACATCAAGCAAAACTCACAGATTAAGGCACCTAAGCACCCGGCTAGCTTAACAGTAGATAATACAATGAAGTCAAGCAAAGCCAGAAGGGCGGAGCCAGACTAAATCGGGAAAAAAGGTCATGTGACCAGCAAACTGAAACAAAACCTAACAAGAGGGTTCTAACACCCATGGCCAGGGACAATACCTTTCCCTCACTGCCCATTGGGTCAATGTTGTGCAGCCGGGTACTGATCTTGCGAGTGGCGCTATACGTGTTCTGCCAACTCCAAGGATTGCAGGAATCAAGTCTGTACACATTGATTCCTCCTCCTATTCCAGTTCCTCAGAATCATCGCTGCAGGAGCCGTCACGGTCTACCTCCACATGGACCCGTGAACGTTTACCTGTTGCGACCGATATGAGCACAGCCGTGTCCAAATGTCAACAGGCCGTCCTGAAATTAATTTCCATGGGGAATCTTAGCCACACAGCGCAGGAGCTCTGTAATGCCATAAAGCAGGAGAGCGACGTGTGGTTTTTGGAAGAGAATCTACAGGCAGGCTTGGTAGTGTGTGACAATGGCCGAAATCTGGTGTCAGCTCTGGGCCTTGGCAACCTCACTCACATACCATGTCTGTCATATGTGCTCAACTTGGTCGTGCAGAGTTTTTTGAGGGACTATCCGGATCTTGATGCACTGCTGCACAAGGTCCGCCTAGAGTGCGCTCACTTGCGACGTTCCAGCATGGCCAGATCGCTGATTGCAGCTCTGCAACGCAGATTTCACCTTCATGAACATCGCATTATATGTGACGTACCCACCAGGTGGAATTCCTCGTTACATATGTTGGAGCGGTTGTGTGAGCAGCAGCCAACAGTAATGGAGTATCAGCTGCATCAGGCGCAGTCAACTCGCAATTTGCGGCGTTCACACTTCACCACTACTGAGTGGGCCTCTATAATAAGAATAATAATATTATTTATTTATATAGCGCCATAATATTCCGCAGTGCTTTACAGTTTAACAGTTTCAAAACACGAGTCATAAGTAACAACGTTAACAATACAATAATTAAAGCAAAATCAGCCGCCCCTGCTGGTGAAAGCTTACAATCTACAATGAGGTGTGGGAGATACAAAGTACAGGTGTTTATATACAATGGTGTTTTTACAATGATGGTCCAGCCATTTTAAGGAAGTGAGGGATGCATGGAGATAGTGAATGGGCTACACACACAGAATTACACATAGAATGACTTTGATTAGTGAATGTGATAGGCCACTGTGAACAAATGTGTTTTGAGGGAGCGCCTGAAACCATCCAAATTGCGGATAGTCCTAATTTCTTGGGGTAGAGCATTCCAGAGGATTGGCGCAGCGCGGGTGAAGTCTTGGAGTTGGGAGTGGGAGGTACGGATTAGTGCAGAGGTTAGTCGAAGGTCGTTTGCAGAGTGCAGCAGTCGGTTAGGCCGATAAATATAAATAAGGGAGGAGATGTAGGGGGGTGCTGCGCTGTGGAGAGCTATGTTGGTGAGAACCAGTAATTAGAATTGGATCCTATAATGAATGGGCAGCCACTGCCAGTGTAATGAGTGGCGAATAACTCTATGAAGGATATCTGCCACGTTTTGCGTGCGTTTGATGAGTCAACGCGGATGGCGAGTGCAGATGATGCACTAGTCAGCCTGACTGTCCCCCTTATCTGCCTGCTTCAAAAAACACTGCAAGCACTAAGGCATGAGGTTTTGGAAGAGGTGGAGGATGAGGAGTCACAAATTCCATCACCTTCTGGACAGTCAGCGCAACGTGGTTCCTCACAAAGGGCTGGAGGACTTTCAAAGTACCATGCTGTATCAACAATTGAACCTCCAGAGTCGCTGTCTATATTTTCATAACCATTACAAACTTTTAATGTATTTACAAAGCACATAATGTACATTTTTTGTTTATCCTTTTGTAATGCTATTGTGTTTCCATAAACTGATGTTACAGAATTATGATACAAAGTTTTTAAATTTTGAGTTTTAAATTTTGAAATTTATATGTATTTGAAGGACTTTGTGAGGAGGATGAGGAGTCACAAATTCCATCACCTTCTGGACAGTCAGCGCAACGTGGTTCTTCACAAAGGGCTGGAGGACTTTCAAAGTACCATGCTGTATCAACAATTGAACCTCCAGAGTCGCTGTCTATATTTTCATAACCATTACAAACTTTTAATGTATTTACAAAGCACATAATGTACATTTTTTGTCTATCCTTTTGTAATGCTATTGTGTTTCCATAAACTGATGTTACAGAATTATGATACAAAGTTTTTAAATTTTGAGTTTTAAATTTTGTAAATTTATATGTATTTGAAGGACTTTGTGAGGAGGATGAGGAGTCACAAATTCCATCACCTTCTGGACAGTCAGCGCAACGTGGTTCTTCACAAAGGGCTGGAGGACTTTCAAAGTACCATGCTGTATCAACAATTGAACCTCCAGAGTCGCTGTCTATATTTTCATAACCATTACAAACTTTTAATGTATTTACAAAGCACATAATGTACATTTTTTGTCTATCCTTTTGTAATGCTATTGTGTTTCCATAAACTGATGTTACAGAATTATGATACAAAGTTTTTAAATTTTGAGTTTTAAATTTTGTAAATTTATATGTATTTGAAGGACTTTGTGAGGAGGAGTCAATGGAGGAGGAAGACATCGCTCCAGAGGGAGGTAGACAATGCTCTAGTCAGTATGTAGACCAAGGGTGGGGTGATGCACAGCAGGCGGAGATGACGCCTCTTGCAGGGGACAACGTTTCTTGGCCAGTTGGGAGTCTGCAGCACATGGTTGATTTCATGCTGCAGTGGCTGAGAAACGACCGCCGCATCGAACACATTCACACCACGTCTGATTATTGGGTGTACACCCTCCTAGACCCTCGCTACCGGGACAACTTACAAAGCCTCATCACACCGTTGAACCGGGAGCGTAAAATGCGGAAGTACCAAGACACACTGGTGCAATCCATAATGTTCTCCATTCCAGCCGAGAGCACTGCTGCTGCTACTGATTTACAAAGCAGCTCTGTGCGTCGAGGCAGTGGAGACAGCTCTGCAACAAGAGGGAGCACAAGCAGCGCCTCTGCACAGGGCAAGAACAGTATGTTCCAAATGTGTCGAAGTTTTGTGGCAGCGCCACCAATGTCTACACCATCCGAGACGGCTCCAGTCAGCAGGAGGCAACATTTCCGTAAGATGGTTACAGACTACATGTCTTGCCCTCTCAGTGTACTCTCAGATGGCTCTTCCCCATTCAAGTTTTGTGTCTCTAAGCTGGATACATGGCCAGAGCTTAGCCAGTATGCATTGGAGGTGCTGGCTTGATCTGCTGGCAGTGTATTATCGGAGCGCGTCTTTACTGCTGCAGGTGGTGTACTAACAGACCGTTGCATGCGACTATCCTACGATAATGTACAACGGCTTACTTTTCTGAAAATGAACTAGGCATGGATCTCGCCTGAATTTGCCTGTCCGGTTTCAGATTAACTAACTGGTTGACAACGTTTTCCATGTCTCCTGTTATGTTCATCTTTCTACCACCTGAGCTATACTCCCTGGGCTACAACACTGCCAGTTGCTGCTCAGAAGTGTCGTGTCCACAGACCAATACACAAGCTATAGTAATAGTGGGGTTCAGTAACGCCTGCTGTTCCCCTGCTGTGTGTCCGGCAAAAATTACTGCTACCTAGCTACACATGTTTAAAAAAACATGACATGTTAAAGTGGCTAGTGCTACACATAGATATCAGGCTACACCCTTATTTCTAAGCTGTAAACAAGTGAAACGTCAAATTTAAAACCATTCAATGATTAGTGTTGGTAACAAATCTGTAACTAAATAATTGTGACATATTATGGCAGATATCCACATGTCTAACACAAATGCTAACACAAAAGCATACTTATGCTATAGGGTACTGATGGTGAACCTTCTCACTCCATAACTTTGACCAATCCAACTCACATCATGCCTCAAATGCTGCAATGTTGGAAGTGCATAATGTGGGTTGAACTTTGACAACAGCTGCAGTGCGAAGGTTATCCTTCTGTGTTCTTGGCTTTTAAATAAAAGCATACAAGTAAATATAATAATACATTGTTGATTAAGGGACATGATGTACACCTGTAATATTGTGCAAACAATGGATGTAGGACTATTCCTCTTCAACATTACTTATATTTGTGTCATTTGAAAAAATACATATTTTAGTTAAAAATTAAAAACCCATGTTCAGTAGCTGTGAAAGGCCCGTTTGTGTACTTCTATATTGTTTGCAACCAATGTATTGTATACGGATGGAAGCGCGTCACACTAATAGATTAGATTTATTTTAAATGGAATGTAGCAGAACCAATTGGAGATAAATGAAAAGGATGAGCCACTGAGACACGCTCAGCAGAGTACAAGCAGCAGTGCTTGAACATGTAACTGGAGCGTGATCTGCACTCAAAAAAGTAAAAAACACAGACTGAAGTGAACACTGAAACACAACTGTCCACAATCTGTGAAAAGCTCCTTTCTGTACTTCTATAGTGTTTGCAACCAATGTATTGTATACGGATGGAAGCGCGTCACACTAATAGATTAGATTTATTTTAAATGGAATGTAGCAGAACCAATTGGAGATAAATGAAAAGGATGAGCCACTGAGACACGCTCAGCAGAGTACAAGCAGCAGTGCTTGAACATGTAACTGGAGCGTGATCTGCACTCAAAAAAGTAAAAAACACAGACTGAAGTGAACACTGAAACACAACTGTCCACAATCTGTGAAAAGCTCCTTTCTGTACTTCTATAGTGTTTGCAACCAATGTATTGTATACGGATGGAAGCACGTCACACTAATAGATTTGATTTTTTTTCTAATATAATGGAGCTGCACCAATTCCACAAAATAAAAAAAAAAAAAAAAAAAAAAAGAGTCAGTGACACGTGCAGATGCCTACAAACAGCGGTGGATGCAGAGCAAACTGCAGCGTCACCTGCACTGTCACACACACACCTTGCACAGAGCTGTTAAAACAACACTGGCAAAATGAAGCTTTACACAGCGGTTGGTAAACTAGCCTGCCTCAAGCACAGTAGTACACAAAATCGCAATATCTAACTGTCCCTCAGAGTGAGCAGAGTAGCGTTCTGTCCCTTACTGAGTTCACAGCACAGTGACGCTAAAATGGCGGCGGCGCCTTTTATAGTGCATTCTGACATCATTTCAGCAGCCAATCACAGCCATGCCATTAGTTAAGATGACCGCAGCATTACAGGATGTGCCCACACTTCGTAGGATTCCTCATTGGCTGACTAAAATCACATTGCCTCTCAAAGAATTATGGGAACTTCCGATTCCGGTATACGATATGGAAAAAGTATCGGAATTAAGTATCGGAATTCCGATAACGCGAATATCGGCCGATACCCGATACTTGCGGTATCGGAATGCTCAACACTACTAAGCACATAGAAAAATGAAGAGAATAAGCAGTGGAATACAAATAAAATCGCTTTATTTGAACAAATGTAAAACAACAAATAAACAGAAACAGGTAAATGGTGCATGGGAGAGCTGATAGCCACACTGGTGTCAGCACAGAACGCTAATCAAGGGACAGGGGTCCATCTATCCATCAGTAAATAACATTAAATCAATGCTGTCATAGTCGCACCATGATAACACACACATATTATTGCTAGATAGCCTATACACATATCAAAGACCAGACATAGATGGAATATACCTGTAATAGTGAGATGGAAGCGGACCACCATTGGGGTGGACGGTGGTCCGCTTCCATCTCACCATTACAGGTATATTCCATCTATGTCTGGTCTTTGATATGTGTATAGGCTATCTAGCAATAATATGTGTGTGTTATCATGGTGCGACTATGACAGCATTGATTTAATGTTATTTACTGATGGATAGATGGACCCCTGTCCCTTGATTAGCGTTCTGTGCTGACACCAGTGTGGCTATCAGCTCTCCCATGCACCATTTACCTGTTTCTGTTTGTTTGTTGTTTTACATTTGTTCAAATAAAGCGATTTTATTTGTATTCCACTGCTTATTCTCTTCATTTTTCTATGTGCTCTCCATCAATGTCAATGGCTGCTCGCTTTCCCCAGTCCCACACGCTCGGTGCCTTGGGGTGATCCTTGACTCTGCCCTCTCTTTCAAACCACATATCCAACCACAAAAACACTAGTGCACGCCCTTATCTCCCACCTCGACTACCTCCTACTATCTTGCCTCCCCTCCAGCACTCTGGCACCACTCCAGTCCATCCTATACTCTGCTGCATGACTAATCCACCTGTTCCCCACTATTCCCCAGCCTCCCCCCTATGCCAGTCCCTTCACTGGCTTCTTATTGCCCAGAGGCTCCAGTTCAAAACCTTAACCACTACATACAAAGCCATCCATAACCTGTCTCCTTCATACATCTGTGACATGGTCTCCCGGTAACTACCCGCACGCAACCTTCGATCCTCTCAAGATCTCCTTCTCATTCCCCCCTTATCTCTTCTTCCCACAACCACATACAAGACTTCTCCAGTGCTTCCCCCATACTCTGGAACTCTCTGCCGCAACACATCAGACTCTCACCAACTACGGAAACCTTCAAGAAGAACCTGAAGACCCACCTATTCAAACAAGCCTACAGCCTGCAATGATCCTCAGTCTACTGAACCACCGCAAAACCAGCTCCACCCTCTCCTAGTGTATCCTCACCCATCCCTGTAGACTGTGAGCCCTCGAGGGCAGGATCCTCTTTCCTTCTGTACTTGTGTGTCCCTTGTCTTGCACATGTTTATTGTACTTGTCTATATTTCCCCTTTTCCCATGTCAAGTGCCATGGAATAAATGGCGCTATATAAATGAATAATAATAATAATAATAATAATAATTTCATGATGTATACCCTGACCCTGCACTTGTATACATGGAAACTTTGTGGGCATTATTAAAGCCAAAAGGAGCCGGGGATTCAGAGCTCCATGGTGGTGATAAGAAGATGAGTTGAGGACCATCATTTTTCTGAATCCGTGCTGAACTGAAATACAAATAATCCTCAAATGTAAATGTTTGATATATTCAAGTAAAATTTAATTCCTAAGAAAAGTATTTGCTCATCTCTAATGCTACATAATGTACTTTAAGGGTTTTCCCATGAACAAAGTTAATTTTAAACAACATTTTAATCAATAGATCTTTCAATAACAATAATTTCCACAACTGGATTTGTTTAAATAAAATGTTCCTGTGCTGAGATAATCTAACTAAATGTGCTCCTGCTGTGTACTGTGTAATGGCTGTTTCTAAACTTACAGGGACATGGTCTGATCATACCACATCTCCTGGGCTCGGGAGGAAGGAAAATAGAGTATACAGACAGGACAGCAGGGATCACAGCTCCAGGGCAGGGAGGGACGCAGGAGAGTATACAGACATTACAGCACAGCATAGCAGCTCCTGTGCAGGGGAGGAAAAGTATACAGATGTTACACACAGGATCACAGTTCCAGGACAGGGGAGAGGTAGAGTATAGAGACATTACAGCACAGGATCACAGATCCTGGGTAGTGGCGGAAGCAAAAGAGTATACAGATATCACAGCACAGGATCACATCTCCAGGGCAGGGGGAAGGAAGAGTATACAGGTTTTACATCACAGATCACATCTCCAGGGCAGGGGGAAGGAAGAGTATACAGGCATTACAGCACAGGCTCACAGCTGCTTCTTTCTGTGAGGTAAAATATTGCTTACAAACAGGCAGTAAAACGTTTTACCTCACAAAAAGAATCTCATTCGGTAATGTCTGTATACTCTTTTGAATCTACAGTACACAGCAGGGTCACATTTATAAGATTAGTTGTGGAACTTATAACAAGATCTATTGATTAAAATTAACTTTATTCAAGGGGCAACCCCTTTAACTTAGTTAGAATTTGGTTTACACATGGGCACACATTTAATAATCTATTTCCACCTTTTTCAGACTTTGCTTTAAAATAAAGTTTAATCTGCTGCAGGACATATTATTTATTACCATTTGCAAAATAATATAGAGTTATTTGTGCCATATATGTCAGTGTGTGCATCTGGTGTGGACAGTAGCCATGGCACATTTATAAATGCACTTTTTAGAATGATTCAACATTTTACATAATGTTACTCCAGGAGGTAGGTGGTGTAAAAGTTTAAAAAATAACACCCAAGAACTAAACTTGGCACAAATAACAGTGACGTTGCATTCAGCAAAGCTGACTTAAAAAGCAATTCATATGATAAATCACTATATTGATGTTACACAGGTACAACATCTTTCTGCACCAAGAAATGGCACCAGCCGATAGTACGTTTAGCACCATAAATTGCAGGTCATTTATTCACCCTCCACTCCTCTTAATGCATCTTGCAAATGTGCAAGTCTTTTCTAGATATGGAAAGTGTTTTCTATCTTTTCTCTAACAAGGACTTCGCTGCACTGCTATTGATGCAGTAGACTGATCTGTAACTTTACAATCCATTGACGACTATTGAAGTACTGCAGAACATACGGTAGTTTAGCATTTTGGCAGCCAACTATCTAATGATAGTGAAAAAATCACTGGATTATGTTATATGGGGTAAAGAAAAAACACCAGTTTCCCTAAACACGATTCTAATGTGTCAGAATGCGTATGGTTTTTGCCACATAAGGTACTTTGAAAGAATCAGTACCCCTTAAAAACTCTTCCGATTGGTACACTACGATACATTTTCAAAAGGATAAAACATGCTGCATCAAAACAAAATACTGAAAAAATGTAATAAGGATTTTTTAACGACCACTTGCAACTTAATCCTCTAGATCTGACGCACGTTCATTCAGATACAGTACATGCATTAATAAGTGAACATGGACAAGCAATATAA
>JARQOD010000007.1:173964534-174017459 GCA_033576555.1 Oophaga sylvatica | reverse complement strand
TTTTTGCATTCAGCCAAAAATTCTTGTTTGAAGGTTTTTTCATCCATTTTCCTCAGAAAAATTCTTCCAGTTCTGTGAGATTTGTGGATTGTCTTGTATGCACTGCTATTTTGAGGACTAGCTACAGATTTTCAATTATGTTTAGATCAGGGGATGACAGGGCCATTGTAAAACCTTCAGCTCTCACCTTTTGAGGTAGTCTATTGTGAATTTGACTCATGTTTAGGATCATTATCCATTTGTAGAAGCCATCCTCTATTAAACTTCAGCTTTTTTACAAATGGTGTTATGGGTCATTCCATGGTAACTTACATTAGAGTCACAAACCAAAAAATGGCTACAGACTGTTCTTTGAAGGCAGCCACAAAAACGAGTGAATGTATATTTTACATTAAACTATACTCAATAGATTTCAACACAGTTTGATTTTTCAACAATAAAATTAAATACAAAATACAGTGTTATTACTTGGTAATTTACGTTACAAAAAAAGGAAAGGCAATTGTCCATCATGAGACTGCCAAATTATCTGTTCTGGAAAAACAGGGGAGAAGCACTATTTTATTGTATAAAAACAACATAGTCCAAGCAACTTTAACAAATTTATTTTTACCTCTCAAGTTAAATGCAACAGTTTTTATAGCAAGAAATGTAGGTAACTTTTGTTACAACACAATATAGTAACTTTGTTACAAAGTTGATGGTAACTTACGTACAAATGGGAAAAAACCACTGTTTGTAACGTAAGTTGCCATCATTGTAACGTAAGTTACTATATTATGTTGTAACGTAAGTTACCATGGAATGACCTTATGTTTGCCTCACTAATTTATTGAAATTTCTTTGAATCCATTCTTCTCTCTACCCATGAAATGTTCCCCATGTCATTGGTTGCAACATAACACCAAAGCATAATTGATCCACCCCCATGATTAATGGTTGGCAAGATGTTCTTTTCTTGAAATTCTGTGCCCTTTTTTCCACATGTACCTTTGATCATTGTGGCCAGAGAGTTCTATTTTAACTTCAACGGTCCACAGGACTTGTTTCCAAAATGCATCAGGCTTGTTTAGATGTTATTTTTCTTTATTCTGTTGCTGAATTTTATGATGAGGACGCAGGAGAAGTTTTCCTCTGATGAATATTCCATGAAGGCCATGTATGTCCAGGTGTCTCTGAACAGTAGAACAATGAACCACAACTTCAGAGTCTGTTAAATATTTTTGAATGCCTTTTGCAGTCAACAACACATCAAAAACATTTTAAAAGTTTTTACATTTTCAGGAAAATGGACTCCTATAACTCTAAGATGCCTAAAATAACAGACACAATCACAATGTCCAGTTCTGGCTCCCTGCTGCTGCTCGGTCTTGTTGTTTTGCTTGTAATGATGATGTCACATTGAGAGCGCGCATCACCACTATAGTCAATCATGAGCTTAGCAACTTATGCTGTTACCATGACACAGCCGCTGAGCTGTATTTGTCATTTTAGTTATTTTATAGTATTTAGGTTCCCCTTTTCTGAAAATGGAAAGCTCTTAATGATCTTTAGAAAACTATGGAGGCTTCTATGTGGACTTTTTGGTCTACTAATTGTAGCTCAGTGTATTTATAGATAACACAAATATAAGACTAAAAGATTATAGTTAGACTGAATTTTATATTATTAGGATTTGTACTGTGTTTTTATGATACCTGATGAAGGATATATACTGTATCCGAAACGCGTTGTATCTCCTCCATTTTAACTTATTAAATAAAAAAAATATGAAATATCATCTTTGGATGTGAGTCCTGGGAAGCGCTGCCATTCATGGGCTGGATGTGCCTTTCTTGATTTACTCATCCTGTGTGAGCTGAATCTGGCTCTTTCACTTGGATCCACCTGAGGCAAGCTGCAAGCCTGTCTATTGAAAAGTATCCCAGAAGGATTTTTGAGGATACACAATCTAAAGCCATATTAGTCTTCTATCAGGTGAGTGCATAAAATTGTGCACACTCTAAAGACTATAATATTGTTTTTACGCACTTAGGGCGCCGCGATTTGTCTATTCTTCTCTCCCAAACAGGGTTTTTTTTTTGTTTGTTTTTTTGTTTTTTTTGTATACAAATATAAGAGTGAAAGATTATAGTTATTTGGCTATGAAAATGCTCATGAAAATATTTAAGGGATTATATTTTTTGTTAATAAAAGCATGATAAATTACAAATACTTGCTTTTATGGCCATCTTTAGTGTTGTACAGCTTCTATTGGTTTTCAACACATAGATATAAATAATAGTATGGCAAATAGGTTTTCGGCACACAAGAGGAACAGAAATGTTTCAACTAGATAGATCTAGATATTTAGAGATTCCTGGATTCACTTTACTATAGACTACACAAGGGGTAACCTACTCTAACATCTAAAAGACCCTGGATCCTCTTTGTTTGCTATGAATTTATGGTGAAATAATAAACTAAATATCAAATTAACAATGCTTTGGAAGAAACCACAGTTCTTGTTGATCCTCGTTGGACTTTGGGCAACCTTTCACTTGTGCGGCCTTTTTTTATTTTTAGTCTCATAAAGTTTTCTCAACCTTGTTTTATTCTCATTTCTATTAATAAACCGTTTATCTAGGTTGATTGATTGCTTCCAATTTCTTCTGTGTTAGGGTATATTTTGCATTATTATTGGAGAGGCTTGGCTGATTAAGGTGCATAATCTTTTTTTTCTTTATGTTTGGTAATTTTTTGCATCATTTGGTGCTTTATGTCTTAGTGTATTTAATTTTTTTCTGCCTGAAATTTGCAAACATAAATAAAACAAATCTATGCATATATGTTTTGTTAATTAATATTGTGCTTTTTGACATTTCCATTATTCTCTTTCATTACTACAATATGAAAAATATGCTTGTTGGGTATTTGGAAATGTAGGCTGTCTTTCCTCTACTAATCTGCATAATGAGAGCATTTTAAATGAGGCAAGCAAAGTCAAGAATTTCAGGTGTTAACTAGTGATGAGCAAGTTTACTCCTTGCTCGGGTTTCCCCGAGCATGCTCAGGTGGTCTCCGGGTATTTTGGCGTGCTCGGAGATCTAATTTTCCTAGTCTCAGCTGTATGATTTGTGACTGCTAGACAGGCTGATTACATGTGTGGAATGCCTGTTTGTTATGGAATTCCCACATGTATTCAGCTTGTGTAGCAGCCGCAAATCATGCAGCTGAGAGGATGAAAACTAAATCTCCGAGCACACCAAAATACTCAGAGATCACCCAAGCATGCTCGAGGAAACCCGAGCAGCGATGCTACTCACCCTTCACTAGTGTTCACTTGAGTTGCTTTCTACTCTTTAGGCCTTAGGCCGGAATCACACATGCGAGAAACACGGCCGAGTCATGTGAATTCCCAGCACTGGCGCCGGCACTTGGGAGTGGAGTGTGCCGCTGCATGTATTTCTATGCAGCCATTCGCTCCACTCCCGAGTGCCGGCGCCAGTGCTGGGAATTCACATGTGAGACTCGGCCGTGTTTCTCGCATGTGTGATCCCGGCCTTATTAAGATGTCAGTGACTTTTCTGGCTCGCAAAAAAAATTGTCCTATTTTCATCAGTGTTTGTTTTTGAACTGATTGCACTGGTATACAGTGATTTTGGTACCAATCAAATCTAAATGGTTTTATTCTAAGTTTATGGTGCTGATTAAGAATATGACTTTGGTTTTGCCAGATTGGCTCTAGTTTCTGAGATATTTAATAATTAATTAATTGCAGTAGAATTCTGGCTTCAAAAAGTCATTTTTATATCATTGTAAGATTACAAATTGAAATATAAAATAATTATATTGGTTATTTCACACTATTTAACTCCTTTACCCCTGAGGGTGGTTTGCATGTTTATTAGAGATAAACAAATTTGTTCGGATTTTGGCCCTGAATCTAATTTTGACATATTCGGTCTATATTCGAACACTAGTGTTGAGCGATACTGCTCGATATCTAAAAATATCGTATCGAAATGGTATCGCCGATATCACTAAATATCGTCGATATCCGATTCCGATACCGGAAGTCCAATGTAAGTCTATGGGAACAAAAAATCGCAACAAAAAAAACCCTTTCTTTCGTTGTAAACACAAAATATACACACATAGAATACATATATATATATATACATGTCATTGTGACATATATATATACATATATTTATAGTTTATACACTTCTACATAGTAAAATAGACTCTGATTCAATTGCCGGGTAAAGCCGTGACATACCCCATAGAAGTCGACGGGCTCGGTGCCGAGTACCCCCAAAACCTCTGGCTCTGTGCGACTCAACTTGGGCGTCACGAACAGGATTCTGTAGCTCGCTATAAGCGAGTCCTGTGTGCCTGAATTGAACTGGTTTTGTGCTTGAGAATTGCTAAAATCATCAGAGAATGTATTTGCCATTTTTCCGCCATATCTGCGTCACGACGAGGCACTGGTGAAGAAGAAGGGCGTGCTCTTCGTGGGTGTACACTCACTCAGTGGCGTGAAAACGATGGCCGACCACTCTGAATGGTACTGCAATGTAAGATCGTGCCCCACAGCTCTTCAGTTCCGCCTCCTCATCCTCCTCAGTGTGCGGAAACTAACACGAAGGTCTCGCCTCACTACAAAAGAGGGGCCCTCTCCAGATGCTAATGACACATGTGACTTGGCAGAGATGGCTAATGGACACGAGCAGAAGTGTGAAGGGATGGAGCAGTCAGAGCTCTCCCCCCACGGAAGCGACCCGATCGCCACGGAACCACCGTTGGGCACCCGGCCTGGAAACCCTCCTACGCTGCAAGAAGCGGAGGATACCCTAAGAGGCCTGGCCCGGCACCGGGAGGAGGTCGCCAGGATGGAAGCCAGCTGGCGTGCCCTAAAACTAAACTTGGAGCGGCGCCAATCCCTCTTACCTGAAGTGTCTGTACCGGAAGGTGAGGCACCCGTTCTAGTAGAGGAGTCCGTGCGGGCATCCCAGCCCTTGCAATGTGATCCGGTTGACGTTGTCGCAGTGGAGGCACCCGTTCCTGCAAAAAACTCTGCACCGGCAGCACCCCAGATCCCGCTGTCTGCCCCCGTCGCTGAGACAGAAGAAGCGACACCCGTCCTCATGGAGGAGGCCGCGCAGGCACCAGAGGTCTACCTGTCTGTACCGGAGCCCCGACTGTCATCTGTTCCAGAGCCGGCTGCTTCCTCCGCAGGTGAGCGCCGCCAGGACTGGGGGGCGCCAGGAGAACTGCCGCAAACTGGACATCGTAAGCTGCAGTTTGATGGTGGAGACATGGAGATGCTGGAGGAGAATTACAACCGGCGTCAGGAGGAAGAGTGGAGACGTTGGGAGAAGGAAGCAGAGCGACAAAGGGAGCAGCGCGAATCCCAGAAGCTTCGCCAACGTCACATCGAGAAGGACCGGGCAGATAAGGACCGGATGAGAAAAGATAAAGGTACCCTGAGGGAGCCGCGGCGTAAGGGTGCAGTACGGAGCTTTAAATTGAAAGCTGGTTGGGGCTTCATCCAGGAGCCTGGACTTTATTTAGAAGTCTTTGTGACCTGGCGGGACGTGGAGACTCACCTCCCAGAAGGACACCTGGGGAGGGACCTGTTGCCAGGAGACTTGGTGACTTACACCCGACACTGGGGTTACAATGGATGGTACGCCCTAAATGTTACCAGGTGCGACCCCTACTCCCCAGAGTGTCAGGAACCTGTGAGACCCTCGGAGCCTTCAGCCTCCCACATCCAGGCCTCTGCACAAGTGCCCACCCCACGCCGTAAATCTCCCCAGCCTCCCTCAGTGGTCTCCTCAGCAGCCCCAGCTATGGACATGATAACTATAGCTGGCCCGTACCCGGCGCCTGTTAGGCCCCCTGGGGTTCGTTCAGTCCGGGACATAGGGGTCCAGACCCGGAGGGAGATGAAAGAGGTGGCCACACAGACCCAGATAGCGGGTCACGACTTGACTGTACAGGCCACACGACGTCATCAGGTCCTGGTGGTCCTTGGTGTCTCGGATGTTTGGCAAGCATCAGAAGAGTACCAGGTGGTACCTGGAACACCCTGCCAAAGAATTATAAATAACCCGGACAGGGTCCCTGTATGTAAATAGTTAAATTGTTGATGTACCCGGACGGGTGAATGTTCATATAAAAGTTTTTTAATTTAATAAAAAAAACAACACAGTTTTCATTACTTTTATTACAGTCTCATCCTGCGACGCCATCGATCTCCTGTAAAAAAATGAAAAAAAAAAACAGTATACCACCTGTCCGACGCAGTCCATAGTAACGAGTGTCCCACGACGATCCAGCTCTGCTACATCAGAATGACAGGCAGAGCCTGTCATCCCGGCGCAGCACAGCTGATTACCTGCTTCCCCGGCGGTGACGTCATCGGACTGACTGCTTTACGGCCGGGATTACCCAGCAGTCACTGCAGGTATCGCGAAAAACTGCATGTGACCGCCAGGGAGAAGATAATGGCGGCCATCAAGCAGTCCAGGACGTGACCGCCGGAGATCTTCTGCCAGGTAAGTGCCGCTGACTCCTGACAGACCCGACCGACGGACACAGTGACAAATCCGATTCCGGTATTCGATATGACGAAAATATCGGTATTCGGAATCGAAAGGCCGATACAGCTAATATCGGCCGATATCCGATATTTGCAGTATCGTATCGCTCAACACTATCGAACACTATTCGGGCCGAAAATATGTTTTTTGTTTGGTTCCGAACATATCTGGTGATTTCAACTCCCATTTACTCTAATGATATTTGGCTGTGTTCAATAAATATTGCAAAAACAATATTTGAATCTGATAGCAATCGGAACCGAATCTGAACAAATTCGCTTATTTCTAATGTTAATGACCGGGACAATTTTTACAATTCTGACCACTGTCCCTTTATGAGTTAATAACTCTGGAATGCTTTGATGGATCCCGGTGATTCTGAGACTGTTTTCTCTTGAGATATTGTACTTCATAATAATAGTAAAATTTCTTTGCTATGACTTGCGTTTATTTATGAAAAAAACAGAAATTTGGTGAAAATTTGGAAAATTTTGCAATTTTCCAACTTTGAATTTTCATGCCTTTAAATCACAGAGATATGTCACACAAAGTGCTTAATAAGTAACAATTCCCACATGTCTACTTTGCATCAGCACAATTTTGGAACCAAATTTTTTTGTTAGGAAGTTATAAGGGTTAAAAGTTGAACAGCGATTTCTCATTTTTACACCATTTTTTGTTAGGGACTACATCACATTTGAAGTCACTTTAACCCCTCTCTGACATCCGACGTACTATCCCATCCATGAAACCCGTGACAATCTGACCATGGACGGGATAGTATGTCATAGCGATTAGCTGCGCTCCCGGGGGGAGCGCAGCTAATCGCCGCCGGGTGTCAGCTGATTATCACAGCTGACACCCGGGACTGTGTGCCAGGAGCGGTCACAGACTGCTCCCGGCACATTAACCCCTGGCACACCGTGATCAAACATGATCGCACCGGGGGCACAGGGGAGCATCGCGCAGGGAGGGGGCTCCCTGCGAGCTCCCCTGAGACCCTCAGAACAGCGCGATATGATCGCGCTGTTCTGAGGGCTTCCTCCCTCCCAGGACCCGGATCCAAGATGGTCGCCGGGTCCTGCAGGGAGGCGGCTTCCTCAGTGCCTGCTGACAGCAGGCACTGAGAAGCCTGCAGCGCTGCCTGTGAGATCGCTGGTCTCACAGAGTGCTGTGCACACTGTGACTCCAGCGATCTGACGTTTTACAGTGATGTCCCACCCTGGGACAATGTAAAAAAGTAAAAATAATAAAAAATAAACATGTGTAAAAAAAAATTCCAAAGTAAAAAAAAAAAAAAAAAAATTCCCCAATAAATTCATTTCTTCCTGTAAATAAAAAAAATAAAACAATAAAAGTACACATATTTGGTACCGCCATGTCCGTAACGACCCCCCTATAAAACTGTCCCACTAGTTAACCCCTTTTGTGAACCCCTTAAAAAAAAAGAAAAAACAAAGCAAAAAATTAGTGCTTTATCATCATACCGCTGAACAAAAAGTGGAATAACACGCGATCAAAAAGACCGATATAAATAATCATGGTACCACTGAAAACGTCATCTTGTCCCGCAAAAAACGAGCCACCATACAGCATCATCAGTGAAAAAATAAAAAAGTTATAGCTCGCAGAATAAAGCGATGCAAAAATAATAATTTTTTATATAAAATTGTTTTTATTCTATAAAAGCGCCAAAACATAAAAAAATGATATAAATGAGGTATCGCCGTAATCGTACTGACCCGAAGAATAAAACTGCTTTATCAATTTTACCACACGCGGAACGGTATAAACGGCTCCCCCAAAAGAAATTCATGAATTGCTGATTTTTGATAATTCTAACCTCCCAAAAATCGAAATAAAAAGCGATCAAAAAATGTCATGTGCTCAAAAATGGTACCAATAAAAACGTCAACTCGTACTGCAAAAAATAAGACCTCACATGACTCTGTGGGCAAAAATATGCAAAACTTATAGCTCTCAAAATGTGGCGATGCAAAAAACTATTTTTTGCAATAAAAAGCGTCTTTTAGCGTGACAGCTGCCAAACATAAAAACCCATTATAAATAGTAAATCAAACCCCCCTTATCACCCCCTTAGTTAGGGAAAAATAATAAAATTAAAAAAATGTATTTATTTCCATTTTCCCGTTAGGGTTAAGGTTAGGGTTGTGGCTAAAGTTAGAGTTGGCGCTAAAGTTAGTATTAGGGTTATGGTTGGGATTAGGGTTAGGGGTGTGTTAGGGTTAGGTTTGTGGTTAGGGTTGGGACTAGGGTTAGGGGTGTGTTGGGGTTAAGGTTGGAGTTAGAATTGGGGGGTTTCCGCTGTTTAGGCACATCAGGGGCTCTCCAAATGTGACATGGCGTCAGATCTCAATTCCAGCCAATTCTGCGTTGCAAAAAGTCAAACGGTGCTCCTTCACTTCTGAGCTCTGCCATGTGCCCAAACAGTAGTTTACTCCCACATGGGGTATCGGCATACTCTGGACCCCATGAGTTATTGTGCAATTTGTCCTATTTCTTCTGTTACCCTTGGGAAAATAAAAAACTGGGGGCAAAAATATCATTTTTTAAAAAAAAAAAGATTTTTTTTATTTTTACGGCTGTACGTTATAAACTTCTGTGAAGCACTTCGGGGTTCAAAGTGCTCACCACACATCTAGATAAGTTCCTTGTGGGGTCTATTTTCCAAAATGGGGTCACTTGTGGGGGGTTTCCACTGTTTAGGTGCATCAGGGGCTCTCCAAATGCGACATGACGCCCCCAGACCATTCCATCAAAGTCTGCAATCCAAAACGTCACTACTTCCCTTCCGAGCCCCAACGTGTGACCAAACAGTAGTTTTCTCCCAGATATTGGGTATCAGCGTACTCAGGACAAATTGGACAACAATTTTTGGGGTCCAATTTCTCCTGTTACCCTTGTGAAAATAAAATATTGGGGACGAAAAAATCATTTTTGTAAAAAAAAAAAAAAAATGATTTTTTATTTTATGGCTGTACGTTATAAACTTCTGTGAAGCACTTGGGGGTTCAAAGTGCTCACCACACATCTAGATAAGTTCCTTGAGGGGTCTAGTTTCCAAAATGGTGTCATTTGTCGGGGGTTTCCACTGTTTAGGCAGATCAGGAGCTCTCCAAACACGACATGGCATCCAGCCAATTCTGCGTTGAAAAAGTCAAACGGCGCTCCTTCCCTTCCAAACTCTGCCATGCACCCAAACAGTGGTTTACCCCCACATATGGGGTATCAGCGTACTCAGGACAAATTGCACAAAAGCTTTTGGAGTCTTGTTACCTTTGGGAAAATAAAAATTGGGGTGAAAAGATCATTTTTGTGGAAAAAATATGATTTTTTAATTTTACGGCTCTACGTTATAAACTTGTCTGAAGCAATTGGGGGTTCAAATTGCTCACCAAAGATTTAGATAAGTTCCTTAGGGGGTCTAGTTTCCCAAATGGGGTCACTTGTGGGGGGTTTCCACTGTTTAGGCACATCAGGGGCTCTCCAAATGCAACATGGCGTCCAATCTCAATTCCAGCCAATTTTGGTTGGAAAAAGTCAAATGGTGCTCCTTCCATTCCGAGCTCTGCCGTGCGCCCAAACAGTGGTTCCCCCCCACATATCGGGTATCAGCGTACTCAGGACAAATTGGACAACAACTTTTATGGTCCAATTTCTCCTGTTACCCTTGGGAAAATAAAAAATTAGTGACTAAAAATAATTTGTGGGAAAAAAATAGGATTTTTTATTTTCATGCCCGGGCATTATAAACTTGTGTGAAGCACTTGGGGGTTCAAAGTGCTCACCAAAGCTCTAGATAAGTTCCTTAGGGGGTCTAGTTTCCAAAATGTGGTCACTTGTGGGGGGTTTCTACTGTTTAGGCTCATCTGGGGCACTGCAAACGAAACATGACCCCCATCAACGTCTGCATTTCAAAACGTTACTACTTCATTTCCAAGCCCAGCCGTGCGCCCAAACAATTTCCCCCCCCACATATTGGGTATCAGCGTACTCAGGACAAATTGACAACAACTTTTGGGGTCCAATTTCCTTGGGAAAAATCAAAAATTTAGGACTAAAAAATCATTTTTGTGGAAAATTGTTTCTTTTTTTTCCACACCCAGGCATTATAAACTTTTGTGAAACACTTGGGGGTTCAAAGTGCTCACAACAGATCTAGATAAGTTCCTTAGGGGGTCTAGTTTCCAAAATGGTGTCACTTGTGGGGGGTTTCCACTGTTTAGGCGCATCAGGGGCTCTCCAAACGCGACATGGCATCCAATCTCAATTCCAGCCAATTTTAGTTTGAAAAAGTCAAACGGCGCTCCTTCCCTTACGAGCCCTGCTGTGCGCACAGACAGTGGTTTTCCCCCACATATGGGGTATTGGCATACTCAGGAGAAATTGCACAACAAGTTTATCTGTCCATTTTCTTCTTTTACCCTTGTGAAATAAAAAAAAAGTTTGTAAAAGATCATTTTTGTGGCTAAAAAGTTAAATATTCATTTTTTCCTTCCATGTTGCTTCAGCTCCTGTGAAGCACCTGAAGGGTTAATAAACTTCTTGGATGTGGTTTTGAGTACCTTGAGGGGTACAGTTTTTAGAATGGTGTCACTTTTGGGTATTTTCTGCCATATAGACCCCTCAAAGTGACTTCAAATATGAGGTGGTCCCTAAAAAAAAATGGTTTTGTAAATTTTGTTGTAAAAATGAGAAATCGCTGGTCAACTTTTAGCCCTTATAATTTCCTAAGAAAAAACATTTTTATTCCAAAATTGTGCTGATATAAAGTAGACATATGGGAAATGTTATTTCTTAACTATTTTGTGTGACATATTTCTCTGTTTTAAGGAAATAAAAATTCAAAGTTTAAAAATTGTAAAATTTTCAAAATTTTTGCCATATTTGCATTTTTTTTCTAAAATAAATGCAAGTTATATCGAAGAAATTTTACCAATAACATGAAGTACAATATGTCACGAGAAAACTATCTCAGAATCGCGAAGATCCGTTGAAGCGTTCCAGAGTTATAACCTCATAAAAATGCAAATTGCCTCTTCAAACAAAGAGGACTTGTACTCTATAGCGCCACCTATTGGAAGTAGTGATCCTACAAGTCACAATCAACCCTTTAATGAGTCTTGTAATATGACTTAGGATAAAAGCCAAATCAGAATTGTGACTTGTAGGATCGCTACTTCCAATAGGTGGTGCTATAGAGTACAAGTCCTCTTTGTTTGAAGAGGCAATTTGCATATTAATATTTCCCAGAGGAGCATTGCACGGCGAATAAGCCTCCTTACCTCGACACGCCAGAGCTGGTATGTCACTGTCCACAAGGAGAAACCTTACCCCCTAGACCTTAACCTCATAAAGAGACAGTGGTCAGAATTGTAAAAATTGGCCCGGTCATTAACGTGCAAACCACCCTTGGGGATGAAGGGGTTAAGGGGTCTATATGATAGACGATACACAAAAGTGACACCATTCTAAAAATTGCACCCCTCAAGGTGCTCAAAACCATATTCAAGAAATTTATTAACCCTTCAGGTGCTTCACAGGAATTTTTGGAATGTTTAAAAAAAAAATTAACATTTACCTTTTTTTCCCCCAAAATTTACTTCAGATGCAATTTTTTTATTTTACCAAGGGCAAAAGGAGAAACTGGACCTCAAAAATTGTTGTGCAATTCATCCTGAGTACACTGATATCCCATATGAAAATGGTAAAATAAAAAAATCATATTTTTTGCACAAAAAATGATATTTTTGCCATCATTTTTTTATTTTCCCAAGGGTAAAAGGCGAAATTGGAATCCAAATCTTGTGCAATTTCTCTTGAGAACGCCGATACCCCATATGTGGGGTAAACCACTGTTTGGGTGCATTGCAGAGCTCGGAAAGGAAGAAGCACCGTTTGACTTTTTCAACGCAAAATTGGCTGGAATTGAGATCGGACACCATGTCACATTATGCCTAAACAGTGGAAAACCCCCACAAGTGACACCATTTTGGAAACTAGACCCCTCAGGAACTTATCTAGATGTGTGGTGAGCACTTTGAACCCCCAAGTGCTTCACAGAAGTTTACAACATAGAGCAGTGAAAATAAAAAATCATATATTTCACCCCCAATTTTTTATTTTACCAAGGGTAACAGTAGAAATTAGATTGAAAAAGTTGTTTTGCAATTTCTCTTGAGTATGCCGATACCCCATATTTAGGGGAATACTACTTTTGAGTCACAGTGCAAAGTTCAGAATGGAAGAGGCGCCATATTGGAGTTCAGATTTTACTGGAATGGTTTGAGGGTGCCATGCCACATTGGCAGAGCCCCTGAGGTGCCAGAACAACAAATAACAAAAACCCCCTATATGTGAACTCATTTTACAAACTGCACTCCCAAATGAATTCTTCTAGGGGTGCAGTGATCATATTAACCACCACATGTGCCTCACAGAATTTTATACCACTGAGCGGTGAAGAATGAATAAATTACATTTTTACCACTAAACTGTTGTTTTAGCCCCAAGTTTTTAATTTTTCTAAGGACTAATAGGAAATTTTTTTTACAACAAACTGAGGTCCATTTTTCCTGAATGTGCCAATTCCCTACATGTAATCTGGAAATATTTTTCAGGCACAGTGCAAAGCTCAGAAGGCAAGGAGCGCCAGATTTTACTGTTATGGTTTACAGGTGCCATGACCCACTGGGAGAGCCCATGAGGCACGAGAACAGCAGAACCCCCATAAGTGACCCCATTTTACAAACTACACCTCTTAATGAATTCATCTAGGGGTGCAGTGATCATGTTGACACCATGGGTCTGTCATAGAATTTTATACCATTGGGTAGGGAAGACAAAATAACAGCGTGGGGACCCCTTTATTCTTGATAACCAACCTTGCTGAAGATTACAGCTGAAGGTTGCAGCCCCCAGCTGTGAGTTTTGCCTGGCTGGTTATAGAAAATACAAGGGAACCCACGCCTTTTCATTTATTTATTTATAGCGCTAGCGGCGGCTGATGAATACCCCCAACAGCCGCTGCTGCTGTCACTGTTATTAGCAGCAGCAGGGTAGGTTAATGGGAGTAATAGTCCCAGTAGCTGCCGCCTGCTGCCTCTTTTATCACTTAAATTTAACTCTCATCATTCTCCCCTGCTCGCACCGATCGCTGGCAGAGCAGGGGAGAATAATGTGAGCACCCGGCGACGGGGAACAGCACTTACTGTAACGCGCTTCTTCCCTGGCGCCCGTCCATGTGGTACTGATGTGGCACATGCATGCCAAACGAATGCCACAAGTATTACACGGAAATATCAGGATGTGTGAAAGAGGCCTTATAGCGGGTTTTTATGTTTGGCTGCTGTCACACACTAACAGACGCTTTTTATTGCAAAAAAATAGTTTTTGCATCACCCCATTTTGAGAGCTATAACTTTTCCATATTTTGGCCCACAGAGACGTGAGGTCGTTTTTTTTGCAGGACGAGTTGACGTTTTTATTGGTACCATTTTCAGGCACATGACATTTTTTGATCGCTTTCGATTCCAATTTTACGGGAGGCAGAATGAACAAAAACCAGCAATACATGAATTTCTTTTTTTTGGGGGGGGTTGGGTTATATCTTTCGCGTGTTGTAAAACTGGTATGACAGCTTTATTCTTTGGGTTAGTACAATTACAGTGATGCCTCATTTATATAGTTTTGTTATGTTTTGGCACTTTTATACGACAAAAACTATTTTATAGAAAAAATAATTATTCTTGCATCGCTTTATTCTGAGAGCTATACATTTTTTATTTTTCCACTGATGACGCTGTATGGCAGCTTGTTTTTTGCAGGACAAGATGACGTTTTCAGCGGTACCATTTATATTTATCTTTTTGATCACATGTTATTCTACTTTTTTCGGCTGTATGATGATAAAGCATTGTTTTTTGCCTTGTTTTTTTATGGTGTTTAATAAAGGGGTTAACTTGTGGGACAGTTTTATAGGTCGGGTTATTGCGGACGCGGCGATACCAAATATGTGTACTTTTACTGTTTCGATTTTTTTTTTCTTTCAAATATTTAGTGATAGAATATATACTGTATTTATTTTTTTTATTTTTGATTTTTTTTATATTTTTACAATTATTTTTTTTTTACTTTTTTCTAACTTTTTTACTTTGTCCCATTATGGGACAATCATTTTTTGCAGGCTGATTGCTTCTATAGCATATAGATGAATCAGCATCTGCATGCAATAGAAACTGTCAGCTCTGCACTGACAGAGAGACTTGCTGATCATGCACTGCGTATGGGGCTGTCAGCTCTCTGCTGGCTTCCTGAATGATGCGATTGTGTTCAATTGCAACATTTCGAAGGTTAATGTGCCAGTGGTTAAAGTGACTGCACCTGGCACCTATTGCCGGGTGTCAGCTGTCAGAATCTGCTGACAATCGGCAACGATCGCCCGCACACCCCCCTGTGCATGGCTGATTACGATGACGTAATATTCCGTCCCTGGTCAAATAGGCCCAGGTCCCATGGATGGAATGTAACAGATGTCAGAAAGGGTTAAGAGTCAAAATACCAAAAGGCTTTTACATTTGGTATCACACGCAAGTTGCATTAGGGAATGCATTATTTTCATGGATGAATTAGCTCGAAAACTACAACCACTTCAGCAAAAGTAATGGGATTTTTTTTTTCAACTCAGCAAAATACCCTAATTCATTCAAAAAAACCTTGGCATACAGATGCCAATGTGTTGTTAATGATTTTTCATTGACCCATAGACTTACATAGGTCATTTTGATCCTTTGTTCTGAACAAAATTTGACTTGAACTTTCAGATCATACAGGCATGTTAATTGCTTCATAAAATATATTGGATACGTATTCTATCGATGAAAATCACTGATAGAGAATGTACATAATTCTTGGACACCTGAATGAGGTCTTACAAAAAAAAAAATTGAGAGTTGGATTAGGTCCATTTGAATACAAGATGCAGCAGCTCTACCTCTGAAAGGTTCAAAGAAACAATGTCTGGGTTTTGGCGTGTACCAGTCAAAGTTCTGTCTCAAACTTCATTGGGAAAAAGTCCTTCATTAAAGCAATTCAAGGCCATCATTCGAACAAGCAAAGTGAATGAATCATCTGGAAATATTGAGAGTAATCATTTTATCTAATTAATGTCAGATTAAAATGTTGTCCGTTCATATTTAAACAAAATTCTATCACTACCTAATGAACAGATCTGTAAATTTAACTTTCTTTGTCATTTTAAAAATTCTTGCATACTGCCATGGCCTAAGAACAACATTGATTACATCCCTGTTACGGATCTGCAACTCAGGACTAGGGCAGAAGGGGGAGAAGCTCACCCTGTACTAGGCCTATGCTGAAACCCTACAATGGAGTTTGAAGACCTATTCCTTGTGAATAGACCCACTGACATTTCCAAGACTTAACTCAAACGAAGACCTAAAGGTAGGGGAAGGGTATCCCTGAAAAATCTAGAGACTGGGAACAAAAAACAGGAAACCTCCTAGTAGGGAAATTCGAAGCTGCAGAAACGAGAGGAAAACCAAAAATCAAAGCAGGCAGAACTAGAGATCCCAGAACTGCACAATATTAAACATAGAAAGCTATCAAAGCAACTAGCCAGAACGCTAGCAGATTAACACTGTTGTCCAGCAAGGACTGAGAGACAGGTGCTGGGTAATAAAGGGTGATACAATCACCTGACCTTAGACAAACCCAGCACCAGGTGAAAAAGACCAGTAGCCAGAAAACCACAACAAAATGGCGGCTGGTCAAAATGAAATAGATTCTAACAATCCCGTTCCTGAAAAATTGCATAGACCTGATACGTTTTACAGCTACGTTTTCGCTACCATACATAAGAGGAGATAGATATATTCAGCTGTATTATTTAGGATCACTTATACTGGATACATTGCAAAAAAACTTCAGCTATGAGTAATGTTAGTCCTATACAGAATTTCAACCTTTGCCTGTAAACAGTAATGGTTTCATTCAATGTTAGAAAGCAGTATTACAACCAATAAGGAATTGAAAGAAACTACATAAGAACAATGCTCTATTTTTTTACATTTGTGTAACAAGGTCACTTCTATAGAGAGTAAACCAGTGGTGCGTATGCTGATTGTGAAGCCAGCTATCATCATGGCGTGGCACTCCACAGCAGGTTATTTAGGAATTATTACATTTGTAACTTCTGGATATGAGAAGGATGTTTCCATTTATTGACAGCAAGGATATTAGAAAGCCCCCACATTGCCTCTTCCTGAATTACATTTCAGTAATTGGAATAGAAGCATCCAACAGTTGATCCTCATGATAATAAAGGTGGGTTCACATGACCGAATTCTCCAAATGTGAGAACACCGGTCCGATTATTCTGATTAGAGTTTGATACAGAGTGGCATTATTTATTCTCAGACAGGGAGAGAAAAATAACGTTCTCCACCTTCTCCATTCTGTTAATGTGTGAAAATCGGATCGAACTCGGATGTCGTCCAGTTTTTTCCATATACTCATAGACTTGCATTACTGATTGCTGATTGTCTTTGATTTTTTCCAAGGACCATTTGCTCCAAGGAAAGAAATCGGACATGTGCACAGCCCCATAAAATATCGGTGCGAGTGCTGCCCATGAATACTACGAATAGCACTCATTCAAGAAAATCAACCGCGTATGAGTCCTAAAACTCACAGTTTAGCCTTACGGTTGAAATCTAGGACGAACCAAACCTTTTTTTAAAAGATAGATTTTAGGAAATAGATTGAATTACTTTGAATCTGTTAGAATGGTAAATGAAATGCACAGCAGTAAATAAATAATAGGAATAACAACTTCATTAAGATTCATGGTATCTATGTCTGTACTGTAAAATTGCGCTGCTTTGCAAAACTGAAAATTTGGGGACGTAACTCTAGTTTAAAGAACTGATGACTGAAATATGCAAATAGTTTCTTCTGTTTCCCCAGTAGGCCAACTATGCATCCAGAACTGCTGGTTAAGCACAGATATGGTCATATATATCGCAAAAGTACAGGGCTGTTCTCAGTAAATGAAACAATATATGCACATATAATAAGGGCACATGCAAAATGAAAGGATTGGTAAGGATGCAGAATATTAAAGAGGCTTTTTTTTGTTTTCTTTAGTGTCAGCATGATTACATCCCTGTGTGTGGTACAAATGGAGTCACTTACCGAAATGAATGCTATTTAAGAGGAGCTGCCTGCAAACAGCAAAGTGAAATACTGGTGGTGTCGGAAGGTTCATGTGTAACAGGTATGTTACTTGCAATGATATATGTGCGGCACATGTTATGTATGACGTTGCTTCTTAATTTATTTTATTACACTTTCTTGTACAGTTAGCTTTATATGGCGTACTACTTATTTGTATTGGTTTTATTGAGTATTGTATGTGCAAAGGAAAAACAATGCTGGTACAGAGGACAAGGAAGTTCTATTAGTGTTATTCTTCATGGAAAGTGAAGAGTATGCTGTGAAAAAAAAAAATGTAAATACGGACGAGATTTACAGATGTCATAAAAATCTTTCACATTAACTAAATGTGCTCAATATTTTAGGGCAAAATACTTATGTACTGTATGCTCAAATAGGACCTGCCAATGTTGATTTAGAAGAAAATGATATTCTTCAGGAAATGATAATCTTGGAGCATCTTTTCTTAGAACTTTTCATTACGCCCTTCCATTATTCTTATGTGTGAATAAATTGAGAACTGGATATATTCAGTTGGAGATGTGTCCCTACAGTCTGACAGGATAGATTGTGTAGTGACACACACTTGTTTCACAAAGGGGACCAATTTATTCATACATTTCTAGGAGAAATAGCAAAGGTGCTGTATAACAGAAAGCAAAATTATGGAAAAAGATGAATTGCTATTGTATGGGGAATACAAGTAAAATTTATAAATATGACTACGGAATATGGTATTACGTTCTAATCACTAGAAAAATCCCCCCTTATTTCTCAAGAGCTACAGCTTCTCTAGAAAAATCTGTAAATATTGCATTGTAGTCGCTGCTTAATAAATGTCTGAAACAGATAATGATAAAACATTTTTCCTATGTATGGAGGTGGAGATGTTGCCTATGTCCCCCCTTTGAAGACACATGTATTTTTGCAATGTGTTTTGATGTACAATAATAATGTGCATTATTAGTGATAGGCTGTGTTTTGACAGCCACAGGTAGCTTATAGGGACAAGTAGAGTTAATGGTTGGGATTAGCCCAGAGTGGAGGGGCTAAAGTAAAAGGAAGGCAGATAGGACTCAGCCATCAGCTAGAGCAGAACTTTGATCTTTGGTCTGAGTATTCAGCAGAGTCGCATCGATTGGGTGTCTCAAAAGTGAGTAAAGACTGAGGTAACTGTGAGCAGAGGAGAGACAAGGAAAATTATTAGAAGGAGTGAGTAATTCTCTTCAGATGAGGAATGGGGCAGGACGCCTAGTGAGATGGGTCAGAATTATCCAACAGTCAAGTGATGGAGCAGTGGGGAGAAGCAAAGTGGGACAAAGAGAGAGTGCGCTGTGAGGTAGTTCCAAGGTATTGGTAAGCAGAGAAGATAGTAATGGACATAATGGTGCAATTAACTCCCCTAAGGTAAAAAAGACACCGAACCGTGAATTGAAGAATAGGACTCTCCCTTACCATTTAATGGTGTTGGAGGCTAGGAAAGCTCCCAAAGCATTGTGTTGGGTGGTGGTGAATCCAGAGACAAGTTAATGGACAGAGAGCGGAGTGAGGTCAGGAAGGAACAGAATGTATATGAAGATGTTTTGTGTTTTATAGAAATGTCCATGAAGTGTTGTACCCACTATCCACTTTACATACTCCTTTCCACATTTTTGTTCAGTTAAAGACAGTTTGTTTTTGAGCAGTGGTCTTCCTCATTGAACTTTATAACTCCTGGTCCAAGATGAAGTCACTGGCATCGTGCAGTCTGCAAGGGCATAGGGCCCCCACAGTTAAAGCCCACACACCCAGCCAGGACCCTCATTTTCCTGTAGCATGTTAAGGCGTAGAACACAAGTATCTCGCCCATGACTACTGCCCTATGCCATGTAACATCTAGTCAATCAGTGGTCTTATGCTTGTATCACTCAACAGGCACAAGACTTTTCCCAAACATTGTGAGAAAGTTATCAAATGCGGTAAATAAAATGCTGAATGCCTTTATTATGAAATACTGTATGAGTGTGTTCTATATTAAAGGAGACTTTATAATGATGGTTTGAAAATAAAAGCTGAAGTACAATGTAGACAGAAGTTCTGTTGCCAAAGACAATATCCTTATCGTTATGTATATTTTATATGTAAGTAACAAATATAATTGGGCAAGATGAAATAAAAAAAATTCTGCCTTAAAGTGGCTACTTATAATATTTGAGGGGGAGTTTAATTTATCTTATTAGCTGTATATGTCAGGGTTTAGGCTCAGTTGTTACGGGGCAGCACGGTCACTCAGTGGTTAGCACTGCAGCCTTGCAGCGCTGGGGTTCTGAGTTCAAATCCCACCAAGGACGATCTCTGCAAGGAGTTTGTTTGTTCTCCCCGTGTTTGCTGGGTTTCCTCCGGGTTCTCTGGTTTCCTCCCACATTCCAAAGACATACTGATAGGAAACCAGAGAACCCGGAGGATTGTTGTCGTCATGACAACCCTCGGGTCATCAAGCTACGGAAAGCCTCTGAGAAGAAGCTTTCACCATAGGTAGAATGCACTGTAATGCTGGAGCATTGCAATGTATTATACCTGCAATCAAAGTAAAAAAAAGTGAAAGTCCCATAAAGAGATTAGGTAAAGAAAGAAATTAAAAAAAAAAAAATATTAAATAATAAAAATAATTTAATTTTTATGCAAAAAAATGAAACAAAAAAAGTACACGTTTGGTATCGCCGCGTCCGTAAAAATCCCATCTATAAAAATGTCACACTAGTTAACTCCTTCAGTGAATGCCATAAAAAAAACACAAAAAAGTAGCAAATTATACTTTTTCCAAGCGATATTATCATACCACTTGGAAAAAGTGGAATAAAACGCGATAAAGAATGGTAATAAATATAATATCACTGAAAGCGCATCTTGTCCCGCAAAAAACAAGTCCTCACATGACTCTGTGAATAATGGAAAAATTATAGCTCTTAAAATGCGGCGATGCAAAAACTTCTTACAAAAAAATCATCTTTTAGAGTGTGACAGCTGACAAACATAATAACACGCTATAAATAGTAAATCAAACCCCCTTTATCACCCCCTTAGTTAGGGAAAAATAATAAAATAAAAAAATGCATTTATTTCCATTTTCCCATTAGGGTTAGGGATAGTGTGAGGGATGGGGCTGGGGTTAGGGATAGGGTTGGGGCTAAAGTTAGGGTTAGGGTTGGGGCTAAAGTTAGGGTTAGGGTTGGGATTAGGCTTAGGGTTGGAATTAGGGTTAGGGTTGGAATTAGGGTTAGGGGTGTGTTAGGGTTAGGTTTGTGGTTATGGTTAGGGTTGGGGGTGTGTTGGGGTTAGGGTTGGAGTTAGAATTGGGGGGTTTCCACTGTTTAGGCACATCAGGGGTTCTCCAAATGCGACATGGCGTCCTCTCTCGATTCCATCCAATTTGTCCTCTGCGTCACTGTCATTCCTCCATTCAATGACCGTGTGCATTATATTTCTTTTATGGATCCCCATGACTTCTATGTAAACCCGTATAGTGATATAATATAGTCTCGGCACACACCAATATGATTTTGTGATAGTGATTTAATCAAAATTCAAAAGCCAGTACATACAGACGTTTCGGTCTGAGACACGACCTTCCTCAATGTACTAAAATGTAGAACGAAATGTATAGAAACAAAAACAAAATAAGTGGGCATAAATAAATTATAAATAAATTTATGCCCACTTATTTTGTTTTTGTTTCTATACATTTCGTTCTACATTTTAGTACATTGAGGAAGGTCGTGTCTCAGACCGAAACGTCTGTATGTACTGGCTTTTGAATTTTGATTAAATCACTATCACAAAATCATATTGGTGTGTGCCGAGACTATATTATATCACTATACGGATTGGGATCCTTCTCAGGCACCACTATTTTCTTTACAGTAGTGCCAAAGATATTATTCTATGTAAACCCCTGATGAGTATAATGGTTTATTTTCTTTTATACATTACAGAATAATGGCAGTACGGGGGACAAATATATACCAGGATAGGGCACCGGATAGTTACGCCACTGAGGTCAGACTATACAACATTGCAACAAAGCTATAGTGTGCAAAATGAATAGAGAAAATGTGAATTTGGGTGGAAAATATTTTCCCATAGGGGCCCCATTTGAAAGTTCGAACCGAGGCCCATAACTTTGTAGTTACGCCACTGCCTAAGGCTGCTTAACTCATAGTCGTTGTTCTCACCTTAATCAGGCAGCGTTGTGAAAATATTATAGACTTGCTCACCAACACAATGTCATGTCATTGCTTTACTTTTTGCAATGCCAGTAATGTTCAATAATATGCAACATTTGAAATAACTCAAAGCGCTTACATAATTTATTTTAGCAGGGTCCCAAATTTGCTTTTGGACTGGTACACATCAAAAGCAGAAAATACAGGTAAAATGGATAGGGAAGGCAGTCTTATACACAGTTGTCTGTTTTACTGAAGTGCTGTCAACTTAAAATTATTATTGGAGATAAGATCACTAGAGATGAGTGAATATTTCAAAATTCAAATACTCTAGTTTCGATAAATTTTTTCAAATCTTGCAGTCATCTGAAAAATACATACATAACACTTGAAAGTTTCCTAGGTCTATATTCAACTCCCTTTCATGCTTATTGAAATATAAAAATTTGAATCATCCCCTTTTCCCAAGGAAATAAGAAACAAAACTATATAGATTTGATATCACTGCATCCAGAAGACGGTGTGTAGACTGGGAGAACAAAAAGCGCAATAGTGTTTTAACTGGTTAACAGTGTGGTACAGAGAAAGGTAATATGCTCACCTGGTAAAGTTGCACTTAAGCAACCTATGTAGCACATGGATCAGCTGCTGCAGGACCCGGGTCCATAACGACTGAGAAGCAAATAATCTGGGTAAAGTGTCACCTTGTTGCGCTGCTGGTGGTGAAACCTAATGATTAGGTTTTGTCCTGATGAAGAGGTCAGGTGCTGTCCTCAAAACACGTTGTCCTATAAAACCTGTTAAATAAAGGTTTGAAAGTATACCGTCTGGCCGTCTATATCCATCAGCAGTGCAACAAGGTGACACTTTACCCTGATTATTTGTATTCAGAAGAGTCAGATCTATCAAAATATAAATTTCAATAAGCTGATCGGTAAACACTATAAAGAGGAAAAAACAAACCTCCACAACAGCATTTTTTTGATTGCAGTAATAATACAGTAAAATGCAATTGATCAAAACATAGTATGTATCTAAAAATTGGATATATAAAAACACTAGCTCACCACGCAAAAAACAAGCAAAATACAGCTCCATTGACGATACTATAAAAGTTTTATGAGTCACAAATTAATTTTTTTTAAAGAAGTTCTGATTTTTTTTAAGCCAATATAATAAATGAATAGTAAAATTAGTGACATGGTAAAAAAGCATAAAAAGTTGGTACCTCTGTAATTGTACTAACCTGGAGAATCTTGTTTCCATATCATTTTTACTGCATTAATACAATGAAAATAAACTTAAAAAAAATAATGATTGAATTGCATTTTTTCATCATTTCATTGCACTGTGATTTTTTTTTTACAATTTTCCTTTACTTTTTGTGATAAAATAAATGGTGTCATTCAAAACTACAGGTGCTTATCACAAAATTAGAATATCATCAAAAAGTTAATTTATTTCAGTTCTTCAATACAAAAAGTGAAACTCATATTATATAGAGTTATTACAAATAGAGTGAATCTATTTCAAGTGTTTATTTCTGTTAATGTTCATTATTATGTCTTGCAGCCAATGAAAACCCAAAAATCATTATCTCAGTAAATTAGAATAATTAACAAAAACACCTACCAAGGCTTCCTAAGTGTTTAAAAAGGTCCCTTAGTCTATTTCAGTAGGCTCCACAAACTTGGGGAAGACTGCTGACTTGACAGATGTCCAGAATGCAGTCATTGACACACTCCACAAGGAGGGCAAGCCACAAAAGGTCAATGCTAAACAATCTGGCGGTTCACAGAGTGCTGTATCCAAGCATATTAATGGAAAGTTGAGTGGAAGAAAAAAGTGTGGTAGAAAAAGGTGCAAAAAAGCAACCGGGATAACCGCAGCCTTGAAAGGATTGTTAAGAAAAGGCCATTCAAAAATTTGGGGGAGATTCACAAGGAGTGGACTGCTGGAGTCATTGCTTCAAGAGCCACCACACACAGATATATCCAGGACATGGGCTACAAGTGTTGCATTCCTTGTGTCACGCCACTCATGACCAATAGACAATGCCAGAAGCGTCTTACCTGGGCCAAGGAGAAAAATAACTAGACTGTTGCTCAGTGGACCAAGGTGTTGTTTTCAGATCAAAGTCATTTTTGCATTTCATTTGGAAATCAAGGTCCCAGAGTCTGGAGGAAGATCGGAGAGGCACACAATCCAAGCTGCTTGAGGTCTAGTGTGAAATTTCCACAATCAGTGATGGCTTGGGGAGCGATGTCATCTGCTGGTGTAGATCCACTGTGTTTTATCAAGACCAAAGTCAGCGCAGCCATCTACCAGGATATTTTAGAGCACTTCATGCTTCCCTCTGCTGACAAGCTTTTTGGAGATGGAAATTTAATTCTCCAGCAGGAATTGGCACCTGTCCACACTGCCTAAAGTACCAATACCTGGTTTAAAAACAACAGTATCACTGTGCTTGATTGGCCATAAACTCACCTGACCTTAACCCCATAAAGAATCTATGTGTTATTATCAAGAGGAAGATGAGAGACACCAGACCCAGCAATGCCGACAAGCTGAAGGCTGCTATCAAAGCAACCTGGGCTTCCATAACACCTCAGCACTGCCACAGACTGATTGCCTCCATACCACACCGCATTCATCCAGTAGTTGCAAAAGGAGCCCCGACCAAGTAGTGAGTGCATTTACTGAACATACTGTCATGAGGAGCAATGGGAAACCAGGAGATGAGGAACCTAGGCCCCAGAATTACCCGTCAGACTAGGGGGAGCCCTGTCTTTCCTTAACTTGGGGGTACCCTTGATGGTAGGGAGGTCGCTATCTCCTGATTAGCCCTGAGCTAAATCCCCAACCCCCACCCCAGGAGGTGAACAGTAGTGGAAACCACAGGTACAGAATGACAGGGAATAAAGTAAACTGCACCACAAAGCAAATTAACAGGATAACACAATATGTGTGTGAGGTGAACACAATACCAATAGAGAAATGTACAAACAACAAAGTATACTTCACCAAACTCCTAAATAAAGACTTGAGAATCAACAGTTACTCCAACACTGGAATGGTATGCAAGAGACAAGCAAGTGCTATAGTCATCATCTAGGAATCAGACAAAAATAGAATAAGTGGGCACCACCTCAAGTAATAATTAGGTTGGGATCACTTCTTACATGTGAGCAAATATCACGATAAAACAAGAACAAGACACATGCATATAAATGGGGATCACCAAAAAGATCATACAAAGATTGCAAGAATAGAAAGCATAAAGTTTATTGAAGTACAAAAAAGGAAAACACAGCTCATTAAAACCAATTAAAAACACTCATAGTGTATAGAAAAAAGTAGTCCAACAAAATAAAGAGTAAAATACTCTAAGTACTCATGTCATAATACAATATATTGAGGAATAGCACACTAGCAAAGGCTGGCTGTGTTTTATAAACTCATGTTGTCAACATCATTAAATACATGGGGGAAAACCGTGTCTTTATCAAGGTAGGTATGCATAACCTTCAAAATACAGCCTATATATAGGTAAGAAAGATATTAAGAGAACGGACATACCAGGTGTGACGGCGGTGGCGTGGTCCGTAAGTGGGAGGTTTCTCCAAGCTCACAAAGCGGAATGATTGTGACACACTTATTTTTCTTTTATTATTTTTTGTATGTACCATCTTGGGCACCTTCCTTTTATGGATTGTGCCATCCCTGATATACTCATGGCGTCTTTTGATATACATCTTTCTGCCGCCTGGACTGGGTTGCCGGGCAACATGGACGCCGTTGGTGCACACACGTTGACTGTTGGTGTACTCTTGGGAACGCTATGTCTGTGCTGCTAGACACTAGTGGGCTATTCCGGTTAGATTATAAGGTAACGAGGACGTTCCTCTTTATGCTCGCGCATGCGCTGTATGTTCAGTGTCCGCTTTATTATTTTCTGTATGTATTATCCTGGGCACCTTCTCTGGATGGACTATTTTTGTCCTGGATATATTTATGGTGCCCTTTGATATATATCTCCCCGCTGTCCTAACTGGTTTACCGGGCAAAATTTTTTTTCAATGAATTTACACCTTTAATTAGCCCCTACATGTATGAAATTTTGCACACATACACTCATGTAATTGTTAGTGAAAACCATATATCAAAGTACATGAAATGACATGGTTAACTGTATGTATACCATGTGTCATTTCATGTCGGGTTCTGTAATTTCACAAAAGTCGGCAACTGAATTAGCGGCTATTATAATATGTAGAAGTGTTAGAACTATAAATATATATATATACAGTACAAACCAAAAGTTTGGACACACCCCATTCAAAGATTTTTCTGTATTTTCATGACTATAAAAATTGTAGAATCACACTGAAGGCATCAAAACTATGAATTAACACATGTGGAATTATACATTACACTTTACAAAAAAGTGTGAAACAACTGAAAATATGTCATATATTCTAGGTTCTTCAAAGTAGCCACATTTTGTGAACGGATGGACTCTACATGCCTGGTTCCCACCGTGAAGCATGGAGGAGGTGATGTGATGATGTGGGGGTGCTTTGCTGGTGACACTGTTGGGGATTTATTCAAAATTAAAGGCATACTGAACCAGCATGGCTACCACAGCATCTTGCAGCGGCATGCTATTCCATCCAGTTTGCGTTTAGTTGGACCATCATTTATTTTTCAACAGGACAATGACCCCAAACACACCTCCAGGCTGTGTAAGGGCTATTTGACTAAGAAGGAGAGTGATGGGGTGCTACGCCATATGACCTGGCCTCCACAGTCACCAGACCTGAAACCAATCGAGATGGTTTGGGGTGAGCTGGACTGCTCACCGCTTCAATTTTGAATAAATCTCCATCAGTGTCACCAGCAAAGCACCCCCACACCATCACACCACCTCCTCCATGCTTCACCGTGGGAACTAGGCATGTAGAGTCCATCCGTTCACCTTTTCTGTGTGCAAAGCAGTAATCAAAGCAAAAGGTGGCTACTTTGAAGAACCTAGAATATAAGACATATTTTCAGTTGTTTCTCACTTTTTGTAAAGTGTAATGTACAATTCCACATGTGTTAATTCATAGTTTTGATGCCTTCAGTGTGATTCTACAATTTTCATAGTCATGAAAATACAGAAAATCTTTGAATGAGAAGGTGTGTCCAAACTTTTGGTCTGTACTGTATATATGTCACAATGACATGTATATATATATATATATATATATATATATATATATATGTATTCTATGTGTATATATCTATTCTTTCTATTCTTTATTAAAGCTGTCAGTGTGATTTTACAGTATAGCCGGGGATGAATTGCCGGCTTTTCTAAAGGACACACGTGCGTATTTCTCGCAAGTCACACGTGTGGTCCATGTGTAATCCGTAGTTTTCTCGCACCCTTAGAATTTCATTGGCGTACAACGGGCGTAATACGCATACAATCGCAGCATGCTGCAGGTGTCTCGCACTGTAACATACGGGTGAGAAAAATACGCATGATCAGAGCTGCCCCATAGAGAAATATTGGTCCGTGTTTAATGCATGGTTTTCATGCCTCTCACTCGTCCGTATTCCTCCTTAGGCCGGGATCATACATGCGACGAAAACGTCCGACGCTCGCATGTGAAATCTCAGCTCTGGCGCCAGCACTCGGGAGTGGAGCGAGCGGTTGCATGTAAGTACATGCAGCTGCGCACTCCACTCCCAAGTGCCAGCGCCAGATCTGGGATTTCACATGTGAGCATCGTACGTTTTCGTCGCATGTGTGATCCCGGCCTTAGTGTGACGGCGGCCTTAGAGGGAATTTATGTTTTTTTCCCTCTTTTTTCCCCCATGTATTTAATGATGTTGACAACATGAGTTTATAAAACACAGCCAGCCTTTGCTAGTGTGCTATTCCTCAATATATTGTATTATGACTGGCATATGAGTACTTAGAGTATTTTACTCTTTATTTTGGACTTTTTTTATACACTGAGTGTTTTTTAATTGATTTTAATGAGGTGTGTTTTCCTTTTTTGTACTTCAATAAACTTTATGCTTTTTATTCTTGCAATCTCTGTATGATCTTTTTTGTGATCCCCATTTATATGCATATGTCTTGTTCTTGTTTTATCATCAGCATCTAGGAATGTTCTGAGCCATACTCAGCCGTTGTATGGCTGTTGTGTTCCCAGCCGCCTCAGCCACTAATCAAAAGTTAATTCCTGCCAAGCTGATCAACAGTGGACAAACCACCGCTGACACCCAAACTCAGGCTGAGCAACAGGAAGGTCTAAGACTGCACAAATGACTCCCTAGTGTGAACAGCATCCAAGGCATTTTTCAAGCTGGTGTCATAAATTAGGCTGGCGTCAGACTCACCGTACAAAAATACGGAGCGTATTGTACGGCCGTATTACGCCAAAATGTTGCTGGCACAACAATCCATATTTCATGCGTTTTCAGGGTGCGGCTGCATATTTCGCGCATGTAAGCATCCGTATGCAATCCGTATGGCATCCGTGTAGCGTTTTTTTCTCGCAGCCTTGCAAAATGGACATTTAACAGTTTTTAGGCCTGAAACTCATTCAAATCATCATCAGCAAGGCTATTTATTGCCTCTGCATCCGGTTGCAACCCCCAATCTTGTCATTTTTGTGGTCTGCTTGTGTTGGAGGGCTGCTGCTTGGTTGCTAACATGTCTGACAGTCTTCAGTTCACCCCAAAAGATACTGTGTTGAACAACTTGGTTTAGTCCCGCCGCTTTGGCCAGCCTTACCCAGTGATCGTTGATCCGCGAAGGAGGAGGCGAATGTGGGCTTGTCCGCATTTGAGCCAACCACTGAAGAAAGCTAATTTTCACCGGCTGTATGCATGTCTGCAGCCTCTTCCACATTATTTTTTCCAGTTTTGTCTGATGACCATTCCCAGATGTTAGGTTTTGTTTGAGATTGTGCGGCCAGGGATCACGTAGCAGGATGCGGAAAGCTATCTGTGCACAGGAGCGACTTTTCCTTACGCAACCGTCTGGATTTCTTACCTACATACTGTCTATTGATGATGTGTTTTACCACTAGCTTCCATTTACCCTTATGGGTGTTGCAGCAATATAATCTTAATCTAGCCCATATATGACCTTGAAATACCAGAACAATAATGTGAATATTTACATTACAGTAAAATGGTACTTGGCCTACATGTACAGTAACTTATGATTGTTTTGACATTCACTCATGTAAGGGTTATGTATAGTGTGTTTGATTCATTTTTCTGCATGTGCATTGATTGTTCTCTGTACATTGGGTTACTTGTCGCTTCTTAACTACTGGCATATCCTATTCGGCACTCCATCTGCATTTTTGTATGGGGACGTCTAACATCTCTGCCATTGTTCGTGATAAATACTCACAACTGTGTTACATACTTCATCAACTTGTGATGGCTGAGCCAAAGATGGAAGAGTGTAAGAGGATTGCCAGGGGATTTGAGGACCAATGCAACTTCCCTTATTCTCATAGTCTCTGTCTGGTGTTAATGGTCATAACACATGTATTTGTGTTTGAGTACAAAGAAGTAATGAAAAAAGACTCCATACTTTTAACAAAAATAGAGATTTATATGTGTAAAGTGCCACTTGAGGTAGTGACAACCATATTAACTTCATATGGTATATTTCGTTACATCACAATAGTGTAAGTGTGCAGTCTTACACAAGAAAAAAATAAAGCATCACAACATTACAAATTCTTCCATACTTAATAGTATGTAAAGGCCAAAACCAATAGTGACTATGGGTAATGCTGATCATATGTTACACATATGTTTGTGACAAGATTATACTACTTTAAATATGCAGTAGCCAACATGGAGTGAAATTACATTTAACCAAATAACCAACTTTCACTACCACTAGTGAGCACCATATCTGCCCCATATGGTTAGGTTGTAAGACTAGACTAATGCAATGATGCATTAGCCAACAATTTTTAACAGGGATGGGGACAAAATAACAAACATTGGTAGAAATGATAATATCTAACGAAATAATATTTTCCCATTTCCCACATACCAGCAGCTAAGTACCATATGGTATTTGTAGCCATTCAGATTAGTGCAAATATGCGTTACACAACATGATGTTAAAAAAATGATAAAAAATAACTATCATTTCTCGCAATAGGAGCAGATAATGAAAATAATATAGGTTGACTGCCTAGTGAACAGCATATTGCTAGCATATGTTGTTTACAGGCATCTAAATGACTGCTAATGTCTTAGACGCAATAGGAGTTTAAAGTAAATATAAAACCATGACTGTTTTTTCAAACAAAAAATATAATGTACATACAAAATCACAGCTGGTGGTATGTTGGTGGTGGGGTTGGCGGCTTCCCAGCATCTCTTTGTGGTTGGGTTGGATCAGCACCTTGAGCATCACCCAGTTGGGGTAGATTTTCAGGCCCCTGAGCTAACATCTGGCCATGGTCAGATTGGTGTGTGGACACATTACCATACAGATAAGGGAGATTATATTCCTGTGTAAGTTGATACCCACGAGAATCATACGCCCCAATATGACCATGTTGAGCACATCCAGGTTGGGACCAGCCTGCAACACTGGATCTGTACAATTTGTCATATTGGGAAGTTGGATTATAGGCAGCCATTTGACCCTGTTGTTGCCAACGTTGTTTCAGTGGGAGAATGGGTAGAGGTGTAGGCGGCCGTGCAGGAGGCTCATCAGATCTGTTGGGAAAGGAAAGGGGATTAGAACATGTTTGAGAGGTGACCCTAAAGTGCATAAGTGGTATGTGGTGTGATGTATGTACTTACGGTTTGAGATCCAGAATCGGTGCAAGAAAATCCAGCATGTCTAAGTAAACGTACTTTCGCTTTCTGGATGCTGCTGACCCGCTCTTGGTCCTTTGCTGGCGTTGCTGCCTGTATTGGTCACGGCTGCTTCTCCATCTTCTCATAACATCATCCACTGCAATCAGACATATAATGTAATCATTTAGCTAGCTGGACAAAGCATAATTATTCTGCAGACATGCTATATAGTCATAGGGGTCTAGCAGGATGGGACTATACTACTAATTTGGCGGATAAAATAAGAGAAAAAAATGGAGGGCTAATTCTGCTCTAGAACTACCTTTGAGCGTTAAGAAAATTGTGAAAAAATCATGTAACTTACTGATTCGCTGATGCTTCTCGCGTGGGCTGTTGCCAAAGTGGTGAAACATCTTCCCACAGATGCGCCACCATGCCGCCTCTTTCCTTGCGCGATTCGCAGGCTCAACAATATATTTTAAAGGGAACCTGTCACCCCCCAGGGCCTATTAAGCTAAAACAGCCACCTTCAGCAGCACTAAGGCTTCATTCTGTGAAGGTGGCTGTTATGTTTTTTATCCCTAATACCCCAGAAATAGTGACTTTTAGAAATTTGGCGCCATACCTGTATTGAGTCACGGAGGTATGTTTTTTCCCCAACTCAAGCACCTCGCATCCATCCATCATGGCCACCGAGCACTGCCTACTCTGTGTCTCCTCACGTCAATGGCGCCTGCGCAGTACAATCATTATTCGGGCATGTGCCACGCGTGCTGCCCTGGAACGTACATCCACTACGCGCAGGCGCGATCTCCATACATCAGTGGATGTAAGTTCCAGGGCAGCGTGCACGGCGCATGCCCGAACAATGATTGCACAGCACAGGCACGGTTGACGTGAGGAGACACAGAGGAGGTGCCCGGTGGCCATGATGGATGGATGCGAGGAGCTTGAGTCGGGGAAAAAAACATACCTCCGTGACTCAATACAGGTATGGTGCCAAATTTATAAAAGTCATTATTTCTGGGGTATTAGAGATAGAAAACAGAACAGCCACCTTCACAGAATGCAGCCTTAGTGCTGCTGAAGGTGGCTGTTTTAGCTTAATAGGCCCTGGGGGGGTGACAGGTTCCCTTTAAAATATATTGTTGAGCCTGCTTCATTGCGCCAATCGTCTAATAATAAACATGTACACAAGCCACCCGAATACAATGGCCAGTTGCACGTGCTTGCTTTAAAACTCAAAAACAAAACATTTTAGTTTGCATTAGAGGATCTGTAACATTATTTTAGTTTAACGTAGTATAATATGCAAAGAAAAAACTTTTAACCCCTTCACCCCCAGGCAATTTTCCATTTTATTCCAAGAGCCATAACTTTTTTACATTTTCAGCCATTTGAGGGCTTTTTTTGCAGGACGAACTATAGAGTTGAATGACACCATTTATAGTGTACTGGAAAATGTGAACAAAAATTTCATGTGCGGTGAAATTAAAAAAAAAGTGTAGTTCCATAAAAGTTTTTTGAGTTTTTTATTTACCATGCTCAATATATGGTAAAACTGATCTGGCAATATAATTTCCCAGGTCTGTACGAGTATGCAGATGCCAAACATGTAAAGTTTTTTTTTATTTACACTGTATTCCAAATTATTATGCAAATAATATTTTCTCAGATTTTCCCAAATTACCTATATGAATTGCAGTCATTGTAATTTTCCAGTCAAATAACTATTAGAGTACAATTGAAAGGTTTTTGTACAAACTGCCTATGATAACAGTATATTTTTTAAAAAATAAAACACTCAAACTGCACTCAAAATGCATGTTCCAAATTATTATGCACAGCAGAGTTTTCAACCTTTTCATTTTAATAAAGAACAAAAAAATGGTCATTTTTGAAATTATAAGCAGTAGCAGGTTCTTACAAACTGAAATCAAACCGTTTTCAACTCAAAACTTTATTCTAGGTGATGTTACATTTGCACATAGGACCCCTTGTTCGAAAGGAGCTTCTGAACTCTCTCCTCCATTGAATTTGTCAGGTTTTGGATGGTTTCTGCTTCAATTGTTTTGCCTGAGGACAGAATACCCTCCCAGAGCTGTTGGTTAGATGTGAACTGCCTCCCGCCATCATAGACACTCCTTTTGATGATGCTCCAGAGGTTCTCAATGGGGTTGAGGTCAGGGGAGCATTTTGGCCACACCATAAGTTTGTCCCCTTTTATGCCCATAGCAGCCAGAGATGCAGATGTGTTATGTGCAGCATGAAACAGTGCATTATCATGCATGAAAATGATCTTGCTGCGGAATGCACGGTTCTTCTTCTTGAACCATGGCAGGAAGTGCTGTTTGAGAAACTCAACGTACACTATGGAGTTCATCTTTACCCCTTCAGGGATCCTAAAGGGGCTGACAATCTCTCTCCCCATGATTCCAGCCCAAAACATTACTCCACCTCCTCCTTGTTGGCGCCGTAGCCGTGTTTGCATGGGGTGTCCATCAACCAGCCATCCTCCACTCCATCCATCTGGACCATCGAGCGTTGCACGGCACTCATCGGTGAACAAAACAGTTTTGAAGTCAGTCTTCATGTATTGTTTGGCCCACTGGAGCCGTTTCTGCTTGTGTGCAGTGGATAGAGGAGGTCGACAGGATGGCTTACGCACAGCTGCAAACCTCTGAAGGACCCTGCATCTTGTTGTTCGGGGGATGTTGGAGGCACCAGCAGCTTCAAAAACTTGTCTGCAGCTATGACAAGGCTTTTTTGCCGCTGCCTTTTTAACCTGACGTAATTGCCTGTAGGAAAGAGTCCTCAATTTTCCCTTATCAGCACGCACACGTGTGAACTGTGAATCAGCTACATGCTTCTTGATTGTGCGATGATCACGATGAAGTGTCTTGGCAATGTTGATTGTAGTCATGCCTTGACCTAAACACTCCACAATTTGTTGCTTCTCAGCAGCCGACACATTGTTTTTCTTTCCCATTTTGGCAGAAAATGTAGGCTGCTTAATAATGTGGGACAGCCTTCTTAAGTAGTCTTGCCTTTTATTGGACACACCTGCCAAACTAATTAGCACAGGTGACTGCAATTGCTTACAGTGATATAAAGAGCCCTGACACACATCACCATCAATGAGTTTAACTGACAAACAAAAAAATTCTTACCTTATCACTCCTAAACAATTTTTGCATAATAATTTGGAACACAGTTTATGTGGTAAAAAAATCCAGAAATTTGTCACAATTTTTTTCCGCTTTTGTCGCCATTTTCCAAAATCCGTAACATTTACATTGTTCGGGTTATGGAGCTGTGTGATGACTTATTTTTTATACCCTGAGCTGACATTTTTACTGATACCTTTTTGGGATGGAAACAATGTTTTGATCACTTTTTACTGCAGTTTATTGCAATGTTGCAGAGGACAAAAAACTTAATTCTGGCTTTTTGATTTATTTTCTTGTTACGCCAATTACCAATCAGATTACTTTATCTTTCTATAAATCAGAAATTTATGAACGCCACAATACCAAATATGTGTATTTTTATTATTATTTGCTTTGTTTTTAATGGTGCAAAAGGGGGTTGATTTGAGCTTTTCATTTTCTTTTTAAATTTTTAAAAGCATTTTTTTTACTTTTTGCTGTATTTAATAGTCCCCTTAGGACACTTAAAGCTGTGATCTTGCAATCACCTGTGCTATACATAGTGCTTCAGCACTGCTATGTATAGCAAAAATCCCGATCTCCTATGGAGGATCACATGACAACCCATCAGCGCCCCACGATCAGTGATTGACAGTGGCATTTAACTGATTTAATCCACCATCAAGTTCTGGTAAATAAGCAGGCTGAGCGAGTGAACCCACATCAAAGACAGGGACATGGCATATAACGTAACTATGCATCATAGTTCGCGAAAGTGTTAACTAATGACTATTGACTGGTTTCCAGAAATTCTAGCATACTTTGGTCAACCTTTCATTTGAAAATACGTTATTGACTAGTAAACTTCACTACAGTTTAAGACATTAAAATTGAGTTAAAATGAATTTCTGAAACTGTTTTTTTTTTAGCAATTTTCTCATTAATCTTTGCTTTTTTACCTCTATTTTTTTCCTAGCATGTAACATTTTATTTCTATTTTATTGAAGTTCTTCCTTTTTATAATTACATAAGTTTTAGTTTTATTATTTCTTTCATTGTTTATTTGGAATAGTGGTTTTCTCTCTTGGTCTCTGGAATTTTTCAAAGATATGTATCCTTTCTGATTTCTGCGCCTTCTCTATTTTGCAACTTAAACTTTATCTTGTTTCATTCAGGTTGATCTGTAAGTATTTACATTTTTTTTCCATGTTTTGTTTTACATAATTCTTTTACTTGCGTCCACATTGTACATACTACAGTCATGGCCAAAAGTTTTGAGAATCACACAAATATTATATTTACATGATCTGCTGCCCTCTGGTTTTTATGTGTGTTTGACAGATGTTTTTATCACAGACAGAAATATAATAATTGCAAACATATGAGTAACAAAAGCTTATATTGACAGTAAAGGTACTGCCACACTTAGCTATCCCGCTAGCGATCTCGTTAGCGTTGCATACTAATGAGATCGCTAGCGGGATTGTTTCTATATCGCTAAATGCTGCCGCATTTAGCGATATAGTTAACGACGCTATCGCCGTTAGCGATCTTCTTAACGACTTTAGCGGTACAAAAGTACCGCTAAATCGCTAAGAAAAGGTGCCACACAGCGATAAGATACTTACCCAGCGGGAGCGCCGACGAGAAAATAGGGTCCGGAACGATTCCAGCGACGAGCGAGATCACAGCAGGAAGCTCGTCGCTGGAAGCTGCCGCACTGAACAACATCGCTAACGGGATCGCTAAATAGTGACGTTTTTTAGCGATCCCGTTAGCGATATTGTTTAGTGTGGCATACCCTTTAGAATGAGTTAATGCAGCAAGTCAATATTTGCAGTGTTGACCCTTCTTCTTCAGGACCTCTGCAATTCTCCCTGGCATGCTCTCAATCAACTTCTGGACCAGATCCTGACTGATAGCAGTCCATTCTTGCACAATCAATGCTTTCATTTTGTCAGAATTTTTAGGTTTTTGTTTGTCCACCCGTCTCTTGATGATTGACCACAAGTTCTCAATGGGATTAAGATCTGGGGAGTTTCCAGGCCATGGACCCAAAATCTCTATGTTTTGTTCCCTTAGCCATTTAGTTATCACCTTTGCTTTATGGCAAGGTGCTCCATCATGCTGGAAAAGGCATTGTTGATCGCCAAACTGCTCTTGGAGGGTTGGGAGAAGTTGCTCTTGGAGGACATTCTGGTACCATTCTTTATTCATGGCTGTGTTTTTAGGCAAGACTGTGAGAGAGCCGATTCCCTTGGCTGAGAAGCAACCCCACACATGAATGGTTTCAGGATGCTTAACAGTTGGCATGAGACAAGACTGGTGGTAGCGCTCACCTTGTCTTCTCCGAATGAGTCGTTTTCCTGATGTCCCAAACAATCGAAAAGGGGATTCATCAGAGAAAATAACTTAACCCCAGTCCTCAGCAGTCCACTGCCTGTACCTTTTGCAGAATATCAGTCTGTCCATGATGTTTCTTCTGGAGAGAACTGGCTTCTTTGCTGCCCTCCTTGAGACCAGGCCTTGCTCCAAGAGTCTCCGCCTCACAGTGCGTGCAGATGCACTCACACCTGCCTGCTGGAATTCCTGAGCAAGCTCTGCACTTCTGGTAGCCCGATCCCGCAGCTTAAACACTTTTAAGAGACGGTCCTGGTGCTTGCTGGTCTTTCTTGGGCGCCCTTAAGCTTTTTTGGCAACAATGGAACCTCTCTCCTTGAAGTTCTTGATGATGCGAGATTGTTGACTGAGGTGCAATCTTTCTAGCTGCGATACTCTTCCCTGTTAGGCCATTTTTGTGCATTGCAATGATGACTGCACGTGTTTCTTTAGAGATAACCATGGTTAACAGAAGAGAAACAATGATGCCAAGCACCAGCCTCCTTTTAAAGTGTCCAGTGGTGTCATTCTTACTTAATCATGACAGATTGATCTCCAGCCATGTCATCATCAACACCCACACCTGTGTTAATGGAGCAATCACTGAAAAGAGGTTAGCTGGTCCTTTTAAGGCAGGGCTGCAATGATGTTGAAATGTGTTTTGGGGGATAAAGTTCATTTTCTAGCCAAATATTGACTTTGCAAGTAATTGCTGTTAAGCTGATCACTCTTTATAACATTCTGGAGTATATGCAAATTGCCATTAGAAAAAGTGAAACAGTAGACTTTGTAAAAATTAATATTTGTGTCATTCTCAAAACTTTTGGCCATGACTGTATATACCACTATCAATTACAGTAGGCTGTTTTTCTAGTTACCTTTCTTTCTTCATCGTGTTGAGTATATACAGTAAGATCTAAGTCGTGATATTGAGAATATAATCTTTTAGATGCTCTGTTATGGGCGATGCTTATAAAAGGTGAAGATGACTTCCAGCCAAAAGCATTTAGGTCAGAGGGATGGTTAAACTATTAGAAACCCTGCTGATCTTTAGAATGGAGGACTTAGATCGCTTTCTCTGAAAGCTGCACATTTATAGCTTAGAGTAATGAAGGAAGCTATGATAAGGCTTGCACCATGCCTCTTCACATAAGAAATTGTGAGTGTGAAGAGCCTTAAAAAAGTTGTCCATCTTCTGGGTGCAATTTTTTTTTCTTAAATACAAACATCTTCAGCTAAAAAACAACATTTTGCATTATTCACATTCTATATTAATTGTTTTGCACTATTTTTAGCTGCAAAATGGGTTAACTGAGAGTTTGTCAGTGAGGGGAGAGATGCGGGCTCGGCGCCAAAGCCCACATTAAAAGCAGGGACACGGCCATTGACGTAGCTATGCGTCATGAGTCGTGAAGGGGTTAAAACAGTTTTTTGGATTCTCAGAAACATTCTTTCAAAATGAGAAAGAAAGTGAATAGAAAAGTCTTTCCAGAAAGAGAGAGACCATTATTATAAAGTTAGGATTGTTCTTTGATGATGCTATTATGTTGATATGATATACAGGCCAGGTTTTAGGCAAAGTGGGGCCCTAGGCAAAAGTTTAAAATGGGGCCCCAAATGCTAACATATTGCACATAACACAGAAGCATTTCTGTCGTATTTACATGCGCTGAGTTCAGGATGCTAAACAAGTGTGATCAACGATATTAAAGTCATTTGACGCTTGTTCCCCGGCCTCTTTTCACCAACTGAGAAAGAATGATGGGAACAGAACAATCACTATTAGATCAATCTGTCCCCATACAGTATTATATTATCAGCACCACATCTACAGTTTACACCGGCGATGTGCTGCTGAGAACCATGATTTTTGTTCAGGCATAAAGAATCCAATCACTCGATGAATATGCAGCATTCTGCTTGTTTACTATAAAACACCCAATAGGCCTCCATATATTATAATGTGCACCACAGTCCTCCATATTGTAAAATGCACACCCATCGTCCTCCATATAATATAATATGCCCCATAGTCCTTCATATAGTATAATACACTCCCCATAGTCCTCCATATAGTATAATACACTCCCTATAGTTCTCCATATAGTATAATACACTCCCTATAGTCCTCCATATATTAAAATACACTCATCAGTCCTCCATATAGTATTATACACTTCCCATAGTCCTCAATATAGTATAATACAATCCTCATAGTCCTCCATATATTAAAATACATTCCTCAGTCCTGCATATAGTATAATACACTCCTCAGTCCTCCAGTTAGTATAATACACTCCTCATAGCCCTCCATATATTAAAATACACTCAGTCATCTATATAGTATAAAGCACTACTCAGTCCTCCATATAGTATAATACACTTCTCATAGTCCTCCATATAGTATAATACACTGCTCAGTCCTCCATATAGAATAATACACTCCTCATAGTCCTCCATATATTAAAATACACTGCTCAGTCCTCCATATAGCATAATACACTCCTCAGTCCTCAATATAGTATAATACACTCCTCAGTCCTCCATATAGTATAATTCACTCCTCAGTCCTCCATATAGTAAAATACACTCCTCATAGCCCTCCATATATTAAAATACACTCAGTCATCTATATAGTATAATGCACTACTCAGCCCTCCAAATAGTATAATGCACTCTTCATAGTCCTCCATATATTAAAATACACTGCTCAGTCCTCCAAATTGTATAATACACGCCTCATAGTTCTCCATATAGTATAATGCACCACCATAGTCGTCCATGTAGTACAATTCACTTCCCATAGTACAATGCACCCCATAGTTCTTCATATACTATAATGTATTCCCCATAGTCCTCAATATAGTATAATGCAGCCCACATATAGTAAAATATAGCCACCCTATAGAGCATAATGCAGCCACCCCACAGAGTATAATTCAGCCACCCCACAAAGTATAATGCAGCCACTCCCAGAGTATAATGCAGCCACCCCACAGAATATAATGTAGCCCCCTCAGAGTATAATGCAGCCCCATCATACAATATAATGTAACACCCTATAGAATATAATGCAGCCCCCTCCATATAGTATAATGCAGGCCCTCCATATAATATAATGCAGTACTCTTATATATTATAATGCAACCCCTCCATAGAATACAATGTAGCCCTCCTCATTTAGTATAAAGAAGCCCCCCATAGAATATAATTTAGCCCCTCATAGAATATAATGCAGACTCCCATAGAATACAATGTAGCCCCCTCATAGAGTATGATGCAATCACCACTCATAGAATATAATACAGCCCCCCTAGAATATAATGTAGCCCCAGATAGAATATAATACTGCTCACCTCCCCATAGAATATAATGTAACCCCCCAAGAATGGCCCCACAGTCCAGTACTCACTCACCGATATATTCAAAAAAACACACTCCTCACCTCTCCTCATGCCCCTCACTGCTAGAGGCTCAACTCTGGTCTCAGCAGCGGCACACAGTGGGTGCGCGATGAAGTGACGTCAACGTGAACCTGCAGTGTCGGAGGCAGAATGGAATGATGGGAGAGGGAGCGTCATCTGACTTTCCTCCATCATTGCTTTGAACTGTAACAAGAAACAAGGAAAAAATCTCTCAAGATCATTAACATTCGTTGTATTCACATATACAGAAGTCCAATGATTCATCTCCTCCATTATACTGTACAGCAGAAAACAATGAGCGTCGAACTCTAAGACAAGGGGTACATTTGCATTTTGACATAGGTAGATCCTTTTTTTTAGGTACAGACATTGAATAATAAAAGTGGATCTGACAACAGGAGCAGGGGGACCCCACTGGTTATTATGGAATTCAACTGGTTTCTATTTTTGACCATTTTTATACAGGAAGAAAAAAAATGTATGCTATTCTAGAAATGGACACAATGATAGAATGAATGTGTTCATAATCAATGGGGTCCCCATGCTTCCATTTGCATCACTTCCATTTTTTTTACATTAAAGGGGTCTATGGTTTCAGGGAAAAAAACTGTCCTCCAGCTGCAGAAAAAAAATAAAATAAAATAAATACTCACCCTCCCAGGGTCCAGTGATTAGTCTGTGCCACCGACCCTTGCATTGTCTTTAATGCTGCAGACAATCACGGAGCGCAACAGCTCTGTGCTGCTTGTGCCATCAAATTGGGAAGAACCACTGATTGGCTGCAGCGCTGTAGACATTTCATTGGCACTGCAGAAAATAACAGAACCAGCAACATTGATTCATATGATCTCATGTCAGTGCACAGGTCAGGTGAGAAGGACACACACACACACATCCCCCCTTCCTCCTCGCCTCCCCAGTGGATGTATTAGTCTGCAGGGCCTGCACACTATTCCCGGGCACTCCTTGCCTCCGAATATTTTCCCTTTGAACCATTCCCACGATGCCACTCGCTTACCGGCTGATTGCTCCCCGGTTATGTCCGAGTACCACGTTTAGCCAAGGATCTGTCCCAGCTCCCGATCACCGTATTCCTCACTTAGACTCCATACTAACGTTCCCGCTCAAGTTTGAATTTACAAGCTCTGCCCACTGTTGCCATAAGAATGCGATGACATCATGGCTGCAGGTGGCAGGGGGTGGCGGTGGCGGAGTCAGCGCTGGCAGCAGGCAGGCCCCCCTGACTCATGGGCCCCATAGCAGCTGCATGCCACTGGCTGGGGGCCCCTGTGGGAGCGGGGGCCTTAGGCAGCTGCCTGGTCTGTCTGCCTCTAACGCCAGCCTTGATGATATATTTATGTTCCGAAATTAAAAAAAACTATGTTAATGAGTGATTGTTCAGCAGAACAATCCTTTAATCTTAAATTATTTGTGGTGTATAAAAATGAGATAGAACAGGTGAATTGCTGAAACTTGTAATTTAATTGCTGTGAATTCTCCATTTTGACGAACCATGTTCTCAGTGCACTGCCATTGATGGATTATACATTATTAATGGACTGTCACAGTATTTGCAAATACCTTTTTGAAATAATTAACTTTTTATTTACTTTGACCTACTTTCCACCTTGTTGGTTTATACCATTTCTGCCTTAAATTTTAGTAGTGTCCAAAGTAGATCATGGTCCAGAAATAGATTTATTCATCATTTTTTTATTTGTTGCTTTTAGATTTAAATTAATGTGCTCCAGAGTGCAAAAGTGAAAAAATCTGAATAAGACATATGTCACTCTTTTTCAATATATACAGACTTGTTTTTGATTTATCTTGATATTTTCCTTTATAATGCACCACAAGTAATACCCGTGTCATTATAAGTTAATATATGATAAGTTAAGATCTTCTAAACCTTAAACTTGGCAAAGTTGCTGCACATACATGTTCTGATGTAGTCTGAGTTACCTCATAACAGTTTTCTGAGTATGTAGTCTTGACATCTAATATTCTCTCTGTGAGGAGATAATCCACAATAAAAGTCCATACTTTTGTGCAGCAACCGATTTATTTATTTCACTCTGACCATAAAATGATTCAGCAGGAAACAGACAAAGGCATTTATTGCAATTTGCACAAAATTACTGTATTTTTCGGACTGTAAGATGGACCAGAACATAAGACGCACCTATGTTTTAGAGGAGGAAAATAGAAAAGAAAATTGAAGCAAAAAATGTGGTCATGATGCACTATTATGGGGGTATCTGTTGCTGAAACTGTTATAGGGATAATGTCCCCAATTATGTACTAATATCACCCATCCTGGTATATGTCCCTATGAAGGTACATATGCCCCCATCCTGGTGTACATGGTCCCCCATCCTGCTATACATGGCAACCCATCCAGGGGTACATGGCACCCTCATCTGTTGTGAATGGGTTTGAGATGAGTTCTGAGCAGAGGCTCCCTCTGGTGGTTACAAGCGGTACTAGTGAGGATTGTGAGGACTGGGAATCAGGTGTTACTGATTGGTCTTATATAAGGGAGTCATTTTCCCATCAGGGTTGCCGGTGATCAATTGTTCTGGTCTGAATCCTTCTTTCCAGTTTCCCTTGTAGCCTGGTGTGTCGTGTCTGCATCTCCTGCTATCAGATAAGACAATTTCTTATTTTGTGTTTTTGCTATATTTTTGCATTTTGTCCTGCACTTCTGTGGGGGCCTTCAGGGTCCCCTCCGGGGGCTTTTGCCCTCTCAGTTTAGTCCAGCCACTGTGTTTTGTACTTTTGCTTTTTCCAGTTTTTTTTCAGTGGCTGCTGTTTTGATTCTTTTTTTACACCAGAGAACTAATTTAGGTGGTAGAGGTCGTGTGATCTCAGGTGATTTTGAAATTAGTAGAGTTGGTGTTTTTTCAGGGTTTTCTGAGATTGCAGTAAGTACCCTTCCTGTCCTTTTCTATTTAGATAGTTTGGGCCCCAGCATTTGCTCATACTATTTTCTTTCTGTGTCAGTATTTCCTCTTGTCTAACCGCCATTACATGTTTGGGGGCTTTCTATTATCTTTGGGGTTCTGCTCCGGGGCAGATAGCTTTCCTATTTCTATCTTTAGGTGTAGTTAGTTTCTCAGGCTGTGACGAGGCGTCTAGGACCAACGTAGGAACGCTCCACGGCTGCCTCTAGTTGCGGTGGTTAGTCAGGGTACTGCAATCTCATAGATTCCAACTGCTCTGGTGTATTTCCTTTTTTACCTGCACTCCTCAGCTACCGTAACATAACAGTATCACCGGCCATAAAAATTGTATGGTACTCACAGAAGGGAAAAAAATATTTTGAAGGAAGAAAAGTTGTCAGAGATATTTTTCTGTTTGTTGCATTTTTTTTTTTTTCCCTCTGTATCTCTGGGTGCTGGGGAGGATCTTTTCTCCCAATGGAGTTTGCACAGTTGTCTGGCCGTGTGGATCAGCTTGCCACTGAGGTTCAGAGTATTGCTGCATATCTTGCTAGGTTGCCTGTTGTGGAACCTAGGATCCCCATGCCAGATTTGTTTTTAGGGGATCGAGCTAAGTTTCAGAATTTCAAAAATAATTGTAAATTGTTTCTTGCCTTAAAATCTAAGTCCTCAGGGAACGCAGCGCAGCAGGTTCAAATTGTCATCTCTCTCCTGCGCGGCGATCCTCAGGATTGGGCTTTTTCCTGATACCTGGGGATCCTGTTTTGAGTGATGTTGATGCGTTTTTTCAGGCTTTGGGGTTATTGTACGATGAGCCTAATGTCACTGATCAAGCTGAAAAAGCCTTGTTGGCATTAAATCAGGGGCTTGATGACGCTGAGTTATACTGTCAGAGATTCCGTAGGTGGGCAGTCCTGACCAAATGGAATGACGACGCTTTGGCGGCCCTTTTCCGGAAGGGTCTGTCGGATAATGTAAAGGATGTTATGGTGGGATTCCCTGTCCCCTCTGGTCTCAATGATTCTATGTCATTAGCGATTCAAATTGACAGACGTTTGCGTGAGCGGAGAAGTATGCGTGGAGTGGTGTTGCCTTGTGAGCCAGCTGCTGAGCCCATGCAGTGTGATGGAGTGGTGTCTGGGGCACAGCGTCATGAGTTTCGAAAGCGCAATGGGTTATGTTTCTACTGTGGTGATGCCTCTCATGCTATTTCAGTCTGCCCTAAGCGGGGAAGACATTTTGCACGCTCAGTTGTCTTGGGTAGTGTTCAGACTAAGTTTTTATTAACTGTCACTCTGATATGCTCTCTGTCCTCATTTTCTGCTCAGGCTTTCGTTGATTCTGGAGCAGCTATTAACCTGATGGATTATGATTTTGCTAAACGTTGTGGGTTTCCCTTGATACCCCTACAGAAGTCTATTCCTTTACTGGGGATCGATTCTACCCCTTTGGCTGAGAATAAACCCCAGTTTTCTACTCAGGTGATAATGAGGGTTGAACCTGATCACCAGGAGTGCTGCAAATTTTTGGTTCTATATAATCTGCATGACATTATAGTGCTGGGTTTCCCTTGGTTACAGTCTCATAATCCTGTTTTGGATTGGAAATCTGTGTCTGTAACCAGTTGGGGCTGCCAATGTGTTAATACCAACACTCCTGTTTTTTCTGCCTCCCCCAGGCTGAGGATGTTCCTGACTTTTTGTTTGATTTTTCTGATGTGTTTAGCGAAAGTAAATCTGCATCCTTACCTCCCCATAGGAGCTATGACTGCGCTATTGAATTAGTGCCAGGTAGTAAATTCCCTAAAGGTCGCCTTTTTAACTTGTCTGTACCTGAACATGACGCTATGCGGTCTTATATCAAGGAATCATTGGAGAAGGGTCATATCAGACCATCCTCTTCACCCTTAGGTGCCGGTTTTTTCTTTGTGGCCAAAAAAGATGGTTCATTAAAGCCGTGTATTGATTATCGTCTCTTGAACAATATTACTGTGAAATATCAATACCCGTTACCCTTGATTTCTGACCTGTTTTCCAGGGTGAAAAACGCTACTTGGTTTACCAAGCTTGACCTCAGGGGGGCGTATAACCTTATTCGCATTAAGCACGGGGATGAATGGAAGACGGCATTTAACACCCCTGAAGGGCATTTTGAGTACCTTGTGATGCCCTTTGGGCTCACTAATGCTCCTTCCGTCTTCCAGTCCTTCATGAATGACATTTTCAGGGATTTTGTGGACAAGTTTCTGATTGTTTATTTGGATGATATCTTGGTTTTTTCTAATGACTGGGACTCTCATGTGAAACATGTTCGAACTGTATTCCAGATTTTGAGAGAGAATGCTCTGTATGTGAAGGGATCAAAGTGTCTTTTTGGCGTACAGAAGATCTCATTTCTGGGATTCATTTTGTCCCCATCTGTTATTGAAATGGACCCGGTCAAGGTTCAGGCCATCTGTGATTGGGTCCAACCTACTTCATTAAAGGCTCTTCAGAGATTTTTGGGTTTTGCCAATTTTTATCGTAAATTTATTGGTAATTTCTCGGTTATTGTTAAACCATTAACTGATTTGACCAGAAAGGGTTCTGATGTGGTGAATTGGCCTCCTGAGGCAGTCTCTGCGTTTCAGGAACTTAAGCAGAGATTCACTTCTGCTCCTGTTCTACGGCAGCCTGATGTTTCTCTGCCATTTCAGGTGGAGGTTGATGCCTCTGAAATTGGGGCAGGTGCCGTTTTGTCCCAAAAAGATCCAGAGACCTCTAAAAGTAACCCTTGTGCCTTTTTCTCTCGAAAATTTTCTCCTACTGAACGTAATTATGACGTGGGTAATCGGGAGTTATTGGCCATGAAGTGGGCTTTTGAAGAGTGGAGACATTGGCTGGAGGGAGCCAAACATCAGGTGGTGGTCCTTACGGACCATAAGAATCTGGTCTATCTGGAATCTGCCAAGCGACTCAATCCTAGACAGGCCAGGTGGGCCTTGTTTTTCACACGTTTTAATTTTGTGGTTTCCTTTCTTCCTGGCACTAAGAATGTTAAGGCGGATGCCCTCTCGAGGAGTTTCCTTGCGGACTCTCCTGAGCTGTCTGATCCCTCTGTTATTTTGAAGGAGGGTGTAGTTCTTTCCGCCATCTCGCCCAATTTGAGACTTGCTCTGGAGGGGTGTCAGGAGGATAGGCCCGAGCGCTGCCCTGTTGGAAAATTGTTTGTCCCAGACCAATGGAAAAAGAGTGTGATGTCTGAGATTCATTGTTCCGCATCGGCTGGGCATCCCGGAATTTTTGGTACCAGAGACTTGGTTAGTCGGTCCTTTTGGTGGTCTACCTTGTCTCGCGATGTCAGGGAATTTGTGCAGTCCTGCAGGACTTGCTCTCGCTCCAAGCCTTGCTCTCGCTCTAGTGGTTTGTTGATGCCATTGCCTGTGCCCAAGAGACCATGGACCCATATCTCTATGGATTTCATTTCCGATCTTCCTGTTTCTCAGAGAATGACCACCATCTGGGTAATTTGTGATAGGTTTTCCAAAATGATACATCTTGTGCCATTACCTAAGTTGCCTTCCTCCTCTGAATTGGTGCCGTTGTTCCTTCAGCACGTGGTTCGTTTACACGGCATTCCTGAGAACATTGTGTCTGACAGAGGAGTCCAGTTTGTTTCCAGATTTTGGAGGACTTTTTGTTCTAAACTGGGTGTTCAATTGTCTTTCTCCTCGGCATTTCATCCTCAGACCAATGGTCAAACTGAGAGAACAAACCAGACATTGGAGACTTATCTAAGATGCTTTGTGTCTGCTGATCAGGATGACTGGGTCTCTTTTTTGCCTTTGGCTGAGTTTGCTCTTAATAATAGGGCTAGCTCTGCCACTTTGATGTCTCCGTTTTTCTGTAATTCTGGGTTTCACCCTCGATTTTCTTCAGGACAGACGGAGGCTTCTGTCTGTCCAGGTGTTGACTCTGTTGTTGAGCGTATGCAGCAGATTTGGGACCAGGTAGTGGAGAGGTTGTCCCTCTCTCAGGAGAAGGCCCAGCGGTTTGCTAACCGGCATAGGACTGATGGTCCTCGGTTTAAAGTGGGGGACTTGGGCTGGTTGTCCTCAAAGAATATTCCTATGAGAGTAGCATCTCCTAAATTTAAGCCTAGGTTCATTGGACCTTATAAAATCATGGAGATTATTAATCCTGTTTCTTTTCGTTTGCTTCTTCCAGGGACATTTAAGATCCATAACGTGTTCCACAAGTCCTTGTTGAAGAGGTTTGTTGAGCCAGTGGTTCCTGCTGCTGTGCCTCCTGACCCTGTTTTGGTTGAGGGCAATCTGGAGTATGTGGTTGAGAAAATATTGGATTCTCGTTTTTCTAGACGAAGACTCCAGTATTTGGTTAAATGGAGAGGTTATGGTCAGGAAGACAATTCTTGGGTGTTTGCTTCGGACATCCATGCTAGGAGACTTATCCGTGCGTATCATAGAACTCATCCTGACCGACCTGGTTGCTCAAATGAGGGTTCGGTGACCCCTCCTCAAGGGGGGGGTACTGTTGTGAATGGGTTTGAGATGAGTTCTGAGCAGAGGCTCCCTCTGGTGGTTACAAGCGGTACTAGTGAGGATTGTGAGGACTGGGAATCAGGTGTTACTGATTGGTCTTATATAAGGGAGTCATTTTCCCATCAGGGTTGCCGGTGATCAATTGTTCTGGTCTGAATCCTTCTTTCCAGTTTCCCTTGTAGCCTGCTGTGTCGTGTCTGCATCTCCTGCTATCAGATAAGACAATTTCTTATTTTGTGTTTTTGCTATATTTTTGCATTTTGTCCTGCACTTCTGTGGGGGCCTTCAGGGTCCCCTCCGGGGGCTTTTGCCCTCTCAGTTTAGTCCAGCCACTGTGTTTTGTACTTTTGCTTTTTCCAGTTTTTTTCAGTGGCTGCTGTTTTGATTTTTTTTACACCAGAGAACTAATTTAGGTGGTAGAGGTCGTGTGATCTCAGGTGATTTTGAAATTAGTAGAGTTGGTGTTTTTTCAGGGTTTTCTGAGATTGCAGTAAGTACCCTTCCTGTCCTTTTCTATTTAGATAGTTTGGGCCCCAGCGTTTGCTCATACTATTTTCTTTCTGTGTCAGTATTTCCTCTTGTCTAACCGCCATTACATGTTTGGGGGCTTTCTATTATCTTTGGGGTTCTGCTCCGGGGCAGATAGCTTTCCTATTTCTATCTTTAGGTGTAGTTAGTTTCTCAGGCTGTGACGAGGCGTCTAGGACCAACGTAGGAATGCTCCACGGCTGCCTCTAGTTGCGGTGGTTAGTCAGGGTACTGCAATCTCATAGATTCCAACTGCTCTGGTGTATTTCCTTTTTTACCTGCACTCCTCAGCTACCGTAACATAACACTCATCCCCATCCTGTTATACATGGCTCCATCATCCCCGTCCTGGTACACATGGCCCACTCATCCCCATCCTGATATTCATGGCCCCCTCATCCCCATCCTGATATTCATGGCCCCCTCATCCCCATCCTGATATACATGGCCCCCTCATCCCCATCCTGATATACATGGCTCCCTCATCCCCATCCTGGTATACAGGACCCCCTCATCCCCATCCTGATATACATGGCCCCCTGATCTCCATCCTGGTATACATGGTCTCCTCATCCCTATCTTGTTATATATATTGACCCCATCATCGTATATATAGCACACATAAAAAAATAAATGTTTCTACTTACCTTCCCTCTGTTCCTTCAAACCGCGGCATCCTGTATAGATGGCAGCAGCTGATTTCAGCTTGTAAGCAGTGCATGATGCCTCTGCCATGCATGCCAACACGCCGAGGTCAGCTGCCGGAATTTTCACTGTTCCCCACGCATCGGACTATGGAAGTGGAGAGAATTGCATATTCATTCTTTTTATTAGCGAGCACACATGATTGCCCAGCAGTTGCAGGAGCAATCAGCTGCGTCTAACACTGTGCCCACCATTAAAGAATAATATTCACTGCTCTCCACTCCCATAGTCCTGCCCACCTCTCAGCTCCATCTTCAGTGAATACAGATGGGCGTGTTTATGGGCATGGGGAGCAGTGAATAATCATTTTCTTTAACAGCAAGCACACGTGTCAGCTTCAGCAGCCGGCTCTTGCCTCTGTGACTCGCTCCTCCGCTGCTTCTGCTCTACAACCCCCCATCCTCAGCCACTGAAGGTACATCCGGACTATAAGACACACCTCCCACTTTCCTCCAAAATTTTGGAGGAAAAAAGCGGGTCTTATAGTCCAAAAAATATGGTATGTCACCAAATCACTACAAAAAATATTAAATCCATTTTTATTTAATATTTTTACAATTCAAAAAGGTAAAAATACAAACTTTTTTGAACTGAAACTGTGTCCTCTCGTAAAAATTATATTAGTGAGATTTAGTATACTGAAACTGCATAATTCATAAACTGTTTTTTTCACTGACTCATAGACTTGCACTGGTGACCTTGATCCTAGACTAAGATCAAAAACAGACAAGTCTCCATATTTTTTGCAGAGCACCCTCACTTTGACATGTGAACATGCCCACAGACAATATTGGATGCACATTTTATCAATGAAAACCTTGAACTTGTAAGAGAATTAAACATTTAGTTATGAATGATCCCTCGTTCTAATTTTTTTTTTTCATCAGAGATAAGAGTAAACTAAGTCAAAATCTATTAAATTTGTGTGAGTCTAATAAATTACCTAATTCTTTTGATTCATCTTGCAAAAAAGTTGTTGACTTTCCCAATCAGATTCTCAGTTTGTATACAGACTGATATCAACATCGATTAGAGAAAGCAGTGCCAGGTGAATGGTCAGCGTCTGTTAATGCCAGGGTTAAGCGTAGTAAGGATATACACCGAGATCCAGGAATATAACAACATGTAGCCAAAAGGCAAGGTTAATCCAAAGAGTTAATTGAAAGAAGAAACCTGAGCCCAGGGTCAAATTCAGGAGATAAAGGGTCAAAATAAACAGCTAATGTTCCTTTAATATAGACCTTTAGGGCTCTAATTTATCTTCAAACTCCACTTACTTTGAGAACTCGACACTGCCACAGACAGAATAGGAGAGCCAGCAAGGCCTTGTCAAAAAACAAGAGGGAGAAGGAGCCTACGTGTGCTTAATAATGGATGCAGTTGTCAATTGGAGGTGCAGCCATTAAGGATAACACACAACTTGGACTAAGGTGAACCCACCTTGAGAATATTTCCTATTGCTTTTTTTTTTTAAAATGTTCTTTAAAGCAGAGTTGTTTTTTTTCACCGCTGGAGTGGTGCTTTAAACATAAGGCCCTTGCCCTCGGTAATATACTCGCCCTCTGGAGTCTTCACCATTTTTTGTAGCCTGTCCGATCCCACAGTGCTATCCTTTGAGTGCAGCTTCTGACTGTCCGGAAGTCATAAGCTACATCACAAGCACTCAGTGCAAGTTTATGGAAGCCTGAACAAGGCTCTCATAGACTTATATTGATTAGTGACCACCGTCTTGCCAAGCAAACACTGTAACAGTTGGCAGGTCACAAACTGCAGGAGGCAGACTGGAGTAGTGGCAAAAACAAATGAAAACACCGGAAGGTGAGTATCAGACAGGGAACTTGGATCTGAAGGACCAGTCAAGCAGTCAAATAACAAAAAAACTCTGGAGTGGTGCTGTAAGAAAACATTATTCTATAGCCTTTCTTGAATAGCCATTATATTGTTACTTTTTATAGATTCAATAATTCAGAACAGTTTATTTCTACTTTGATTTGTTTTTCAGGGAGGGACTGGTTAATTTCAACTAAATATTTTAGATGTATTATGCAATGAACCTTGTACATGGTTTCCATAACAATACGGAAATACTGGTTTCCAGCTACATTGATATTTCCTTTGCTTTCAAGGCTAACTGAATGATCAAAATGCCTCCTTTGGTATGTTTTTATAAACAGGAATATGGCCTAAGAGATTGTACATTGTGACTTGATTTTTCTCAAAACAAAAATGTTTGACTCTTTTTAGGGAAAAAAAATCTCTGTTTGTGCTTGTCTATTTATTACACTATTAAATGCCTTATAAAACAACAAAAACATTTTCCCTTAATTGTAAAGTTCTAAATTCTCTTCAGTTAGCTGTATATGAGGTCTTGTGGATTGTGCTTTTGGTGAACACCTTTTCAATTGTTGTCATGTACTTACACCATGTCAGCATTCTAAAGGAATACTATTAAAGGAAGATAATGTCCATACGGGTATAGCTATGCTTTCTATCACAGCTCTTGACCACTCAGGTAAAGACGACCTTTCACCTTCACACATACTATGGTATATGAAAATAAGGAGACTGTATAACTAAATAAACATGAAATAAATTACTTTGGGAAGAATAATGAATATTATTATGTGACTTATGTTTTGAGCAAACAATTTTTTGGGAGCCACCATCTTGGGATTAGCATCTGAACGTGCTGTGTCTAATGAAACACACTCCCAGGTTCCAGACTACTTGCTAGGCAGCACCTCTGGTCAGCTGCAATGTAGTGACCATAACAGCTCATTTACCAATTTTACCATTATAGAAACGCGAAAGGTGTATGTAAAGGGGATTTCTGTCTATACAGTGTGTGACAAGGTAACTGGTAAAGTAATGGAGGGGAGATAAAATAGAATCATAGAACGTTAGAGTTGGAAGGGACCTCCTGAGTCATCATGTCTAACCCCCTGCTGAATGCAGGATTCACTAAACCATCTCAAACAGATGTCTATTAAGCCTCTGTTTGAAGACTTCCATTGAAGGACAACTCACCACCTCTCGTGGCAGCCTGTTTCACTCATTGATCACCCTCACTGTCAAAAAGTTTTTTTCCAATATCTAATCTGTATCTTCTCCCTTTCAGTTTCATTCCATTACTTCAGTTGTTTACATGTGCAAATGAGAATAAGGATGATCCTTCTACACTTTGACATCTCTTCATATATTTGTAGACAGCTATTAAGTCTCCTCTTAACCTTATTTTTTCAAGCTAAACATTTCCAGATCTTTTAACCGTTCTTTGTAGGACATAGTTTGCAGTCCACTCACCATCTTGGTAGCTCTTCTCTGAACTTCCTCCAGTTTTTCAATGTCTTTTTTAAAATGTGGTGCCCAGAACTAGACACAGTATTCCATGTATGTATCACTGAAGATTTTAGCTTCAGTGATATGAACCTAGGAAAAATGCTCCAGCACACTAAGTGCTGAGCATAGTTAATTGGCCACATTAAGTGCTTGTTTTTTTGAGAACATATGGGAGGCTGTTAACCAAATCTGCACACCAGGGTGCAGAAGGTAAAAAGTAAGCCTTCTGAATTATTCAGCGTTCGGTTTCTCTGGAGAAGAGATCTCAAGAGCTGTGCTTATGTTAAAGAGAGCTGAACCTTGTGTTTTTCCCTGAGCGGACAAACCCCACAGTCACACAGATTGTACTGTATGCTATTTTTGTTTTTTAAATTATCTCAGAAGGGCTGTGTATGCTTATTTAATTTCAAACTGGTTTATGCAACACATTTTTTAATAAACCAGTAGAAAACATAAACATAAAGTATTCCTTTGTCTACTTCAGTGACCAGCTTATTAAGCTGATCTATCATAAATGGCATGTAAAAGTTTGGGCACCACTGGTCAAAATTACTGTTATTGTGAACAGTTAAGCAAGTTGAAGATTAAATGATTTTTAAAAGGGCTAAAGGTGACACATTTCCTTTGTATTTTAGGCAAATATAACAAACTACCTTCTCACCCCCCCAATGGGGGTGGACTTTTTTGTACTTCCTTATTTTCAGGTTCTCTGCCAGAGGCCTGGGAGTTTGAGGGTTCTGCGCAGGATCTTAGATCACTGCTCCTATCACCACTGGAATCACTGTTGCCTTCACTTTCCACATCTTCACCAGTTCTCCTTTGAGACCCTGGTATTTCTCCAGCTTCTCATATTCTTTCTTACTGATGTTGCTGTCACTTGGCACTGCCACATCTATTATCATTGCTGTCTTCTGATCCTTGTCTACTATCACAATGTCTGGTTGGTTAGCCAACACCTGCTTTTCCATCTGGATCTTGAAGTCCCACAGGATTTTAGCTCTTTCATTCTCCCCCACTTTCTCTGGG
>JARQOD010000007.1:173900057-173964434 GCA_033576555.1 Oophaga sylvatica | reverse complement strand
ACTGTAAATCTAATCCGATCTTGTCCTTTCCAAACTCTAATGACCCCGTGAAAGTCTCTTTCCTGTTTCAGGCTCTGCTGCTGAAGACCAGAGATTTCTATTGTAGAAGTGGGTCAGCAGCAGTTCTAGATGTCAGTATCATGTAAGCAAAATGAGCTTTAAGTGGTTCGACACTGATAGCCATTCTCACTCCTCGTCTGCAGCGCTCAGTATTATTTTTAGTTTTTAGTCCTGCACAGGAAGAACAGAATTAAGTGATTTGTAGGCTTCTCCTTCTTAATTTGCAATGCAGTAAGAATCGTGTAAATCAACCCTTCTGGGATTTTAATTATGTATGCAATTCTTGTGATTGCTTACATAAACTTGTGAAGAACTCTTACGTAAACTGTTTTTAAATGCATCTTTTTGTTGCTTTGAAAAGTGGTAGCAATATTTTATACAGGCTATTCGGGAACAAGGGGAGGAATGTTGCAGAGATTAATCTCTTGACCCCTACGTAGAGTTTACATATTTTAAACTGCAGTTTTAATGGAATAGCATTTATATGAGGATGCAGTGAACAGAGCGGGCACAGCGTTATTTGTATTAATAAGATTGACATTTGTGTCAAATGGAGCCTGATCCAGAGCCGTGTCTCAACTTATCAAAGGTTTATATACAAACGACTCTAGGCCTCTAGATAATACTTTGAAGGAGGGGAAGAAGTCCTACAGTAGCAAACAAAGTTATGTAGTAGCTATTGACATAGAAAATGGGAAATAACCTTATTTTGAATATCTTCACCCATTACATAAATTATAAATTGGAAATATCCATTCAGTGCTCATCAGAATTGACGATTATAGGGCTCACTGACTGACTGTTCTAATCAGAAAGCCATTAAAATCAATGGTACATGACTTAGGTACTTCAGGGGATTATAGCCAAAACTGAATGAGTAGGTCACACTCCTTACCAGCTCTACTGCACCTGGCCTCATTGTCTCAAAGCTGCAACATCAACATTCAAGCATCATGAAGAAAACCAAAAATAAGGAAAAGCACTGAAGAGATTGAGGTCTCAGTATGGTTCCTCCAGCAGGCTCGACAGAGCAGGACACTTCCCAGCATTGCTCTCACAACCTCTTTGTCAGACTCCTCTGCAGAAGATCATGTTTGGAAGATTTCTCACATCCAAAGGTTTTTTCATGACTTGTGAGTATATTTATGACTCACTCCACAATGCCACCATTGTACCAGTTCATAATTTATCGGCTAGAAAACTACATCTTTCCTTCAGACTACATGTCAGCCAATCTTTGAAGACACTATGAAAATGCTATTGTAACAAAGATCTTTGTTGCAAAAAGATTTCTAAGCTGCCTCCCTGAACTTACCAGTTTGAAAGAATGTACCTACCATGTTAAAAATAAAAATATAGAAAGTTTGAGTTATAATAAGTTATTTCTTCTAAACAAGTTGCTGGAGGAAGAAGCTGTGGAACTGCGATTAATAGCTTCAAGTTTAGAGGCCTTCTCTTGCCCAAATAATGTGAGATTCTGCACGATCTCAGAATTTGTTAGTAACAAGCAGGAAAATATATATACCATATTAGCCAGTAGATAGAAAATATTAACATTTGAGAGTCCTCAGTGGTTGATGCGTTTTAATGGCTAACTAAAAAGATGGTAATAAATTGTTAGCTTCTGAGATTACTCGGGTATCTTCATCAGGCAGTGTATCACAAAATTTGAAGAGTTACATATTTATGCACAAGAGGACACAGGAATAATGCAATAGCTAAGATAAGTGACGTGAAGCAGAACTATAGGGGTATGTTTCCACGGTCAGGAAACACTCAGTATTAGCTGCGGATTGAACGCTGCGTCCTACCGTCTCCTCTATGCGTCAGATTATGCGGGTGACACACCCGCTAAACCGGACGTGCGGCGCGTCTTTTTAGATTGCAGCATGTTCTATTTACCTTGCGGCGACGGAGTGTCGCCGCAAGGTAAATAGCACAGTCCTATGTAGGGGTGCGGTGATTACGGATGTGTTCAATGAACACATCCAGAATCACCGCGCGTTCAGAAGGGGGCGGAGCTTTTGGCGGAGCATGGTTTCTGCTGCGTCCAAAGCGCATTGGTTCCGGACCGTGGAACCATACCCTAAATGTGGGAAAGGGAGAATGCAAATTGTGTCTTCAGAGAGAAAGAGGACTTAGGCTATGTGCACACGTTGCGCAAATGTTCCGTAATTTTGCGGAGCATTTGCGCAACTCCCCATGGCAGGTAAAATGCATACGTAATTAGTAAAATATTTAGACTTGAGAGTCCTCAGTGGTTGATACCTTTTAATGGCTAACTGGAAAGATGGTAACAAATTGCAAGCTTTCGAGACTACGCAGGTCTCTTCATCAGGCAAAGACTAAAACAAAAGCTGAAGAATCACATATTTATATACACAAAAGGACACAGGAATAATGCAATAGGTAAGACAAGTGACGTGAAGCAGAACTGTCACTATGGCAGAGGGATGAACATAAATATGACTAGTTCATAGATAAGGAGTGAAAGTTTTATTACCCTCTGATTGGGGTCTGGTATTGTGTTGTTATGACCCTAAAAGGTCAGGGAATAAATATGTGATTCTTCAGCTTTTGTTTTAGTCTTTGCCTGATGAAGAGACCTGCGTAGTCTCGAAAGCTTGCAATTTGTTACCATCTTTTCAGTTAGCCATTAAAAGGTATCAACCACTGAGGACTCTCAAGTCTAAATATTTTTCTATCTACTGGCTAACATGGTACGAAGATACACATCTTTCCTATACGTAATTAGTATGCATTTTCCCGCAAAACACAAGCATTTTGCAAGCGTTTTTAGCTTGCAGAATGTAGCATCGCTTGGAAAACTAATTGACAGGTTGGTCACACTTGTCAAGCATAGTGCTGACAAGTGTGACCAACTGTTTACTAATGAGTAATGTAAAAAAAAAATAAAAAATATTGATATACTCACCCTTCGTTGGCCCCCGGAGTGCTCCCGCTCCTCAGCGATGCTGCCGGCAAGTTCCGTTCCCAGAGATGCATTGCGAAAATGACCTGTGTGACGTCACGGTCACTCGACTGCTACACCATCTGGGGTGATTCACGCAATGCATCCTTGGGAAGGGAACTTGTCGGCAACTTCGCTGAGGAGCGGGAAGACTCCGGGGGCCGCCGGAAGGTGACAATATCAATATTTTTTATTTTAATTCTATTTTTGACAGGAATATGGTACCCAGGGCCTGGAGGAGAATCTCCTCTCCTCCAGGCCCTGGGAATCAAGCGCACATGAAGCGCTCACTTCATGCATGGTGGGCATAGCCACATTTGTAAAGCGAGCGTTTCAATGCAATCCTATGGCGGCGTAATCGCCACGATTGCGCAAAATGGACATGCTGCTTATTTTTACGCGAAGCGATTACGCTCCGCAAAAATACGCAGCATGTGCACAGCAATGCGTAATACCATAGGATTGCATGGGATGCGTTTTGTACCCATTTTTTAAGCGATTACTCTGCGTAAAAGCGCGGCAAAACACTTAAAAAACGCAACGTGTGCACATAGCCTAAAACTCTAGTGCCACCTATAGGAAGCAGCAATCCTAGAAGTCAATATTGACCCTTTAATGAGCCATGTCACATGACTTAGAACAAAAACCAAAACCAAAATCTCATTATGCAGATACTGTTTCAAGGTACTGCCTCTCATCAGTGCAAAGTGTGAAATCTTGTTTGGCTGGGTAGAAGGCATCTGACCAGGATCCAAGGGGTAACGTTTCTCATTGAGGAGAGCGACATGTCAAGCCTGACATGCTGAGGTGAGGAGACTTTTAAACTGTAATGCTCCTCTGAGAAATGTGCAAATTTTCTCTTCAGAGAGGAATAGGACTAAAACTCTAGTGCCACCTATAGGAAGTAGCAATTTTAAAAGTCAATGTCAACCCTTTAATGAGCCTTGTCACACAACTTAAGATAAAAGCCAAATCCAAAATCTCAATTTGCAGACATTGTGTTTTTAGGAACTGCCCCTCATCAGTGCAAAGTGTGAGATCTGGTTTGGCTGGGTGAGAGGCGTCTAACCAGGAACCAAGGGGTAATGTTTCTCCTTGCGGAGAGCGACATGTTAAGTCTGCCATGCTGAGGTGAGCCGCAATGCTTCTCTGAAAAAGCAGGAAAAAACACTTGTGGCCGTTGTGAGACAGTGAGTGAATATGTGATGAATGGGGTGTACATTTCACCTAGGTATAAGGGAAATGTGTGGCTTTGTAAACCTAGTGGTAGAGAAAGGTCACTACACCTCACATTCAGCACACACTTGCAGCACAAGCCTGAAACTACTCAGGTCTTAATTAGGAGACCAGAAGTAGGTGTCTGCAAACACAATCTGAGAGCTAGTTTAGCCTGGACACAGGGAGGTGTCCTGGCACAAGAAACAGTCTCCAAGAGTGTTAGAGCTGTCTTCAGCCTGGACACAGAGAGGTGTCCTGGCACAAGGAAGCAGTCTCTGTGAGCATGCATGCTGATGATTACTGAAGAGGAGGGGAGCCGTCTCAGTCTGGGTGCAGGAAGAACCCCGGACACAGGAGTGTCTCTGTGAACCTCCAGCATAATGACTACTGAATAGGAGTGGATCTCTCTCAAATCTGGACGTCGGGTGGACCTTCAGACATAAGGAGGAGGATCTGGGAAACTCCATACTGGTACCATATATCATATGTGTTGTTTTGGGCACAGACTGATAGAGTCTGGGTTCCTGATAGAAAGGGACATTACATAAGTGTAATTTAGTGGCTAGACAAGCCTAGGTCTTTTGTTTATGCTTTGTTTTATCTGTGTGCTGTGGACTTTAATAAAACTGGTTGCGGCCAGTTTTTACCATAATTGCTGTCTGAATGAACTGTTTCCATGCCATTCTGTCTACCCAGACAGCGATCTCAGAGCTAAAACCCCCGGAAAGGCTACACCGTAAATAAACAGTTCATAGAGATTTAGGTCTGGTTCATGATTGTGATGCCTCCAAATTGTCTGAGGAGCACATTCCTTAGTTGATATAGAAAGACATGCTACACGTTCATTTTTGCACTTAGTGTGTCAAAGTTTATCCTCCCAAATTTTTCAGTCTCTGAGATTTGAAGTTACCTTTTAATACAAGTAATTTCAAGTCCATGATGCTGTGATCAGGGATACAAAAATGTTTGGTCACAGGTATAGTGCACATTCTTGTCTACTTTGAATATATAACTGTAAACTTCCTCATGCATCAAACCTTAGGTACCGATGTGACTGCTGCTACATCTTCTCTTTGTATGTTATGCTGTTTATGTTGTTCAGTGTTTCTATACTGTTTGTTAGTTTAGTGAATCATGTTTGCCATTTATAATAGTACTTTCACATATAAATTTAAATTTTTGTAGCCATTGTGGGTAAACAAAGTGATTTCACTGCAGGATTTAATATTATATATTGGGCTTATAGACGGGCGACCCCGAACAGTAAAGTTCAGGGTCCGTACTGAACACCTACTGGTCGGGCACGGACCCTGAACACAGACTTCACCACAAAGTCTGTGTTAGGCTGGGATCACACATGCGAAATACTTGCACGATTCTCATGCGAGTTTCTCCCATGAAAACCAAGGGCTGACACCGGCACTCGGACCGGAGCGCACGGCTGCATGTATTTCTGTGCAGCCACACTCTCCGGTCCGAGTGCCGGGGCCTGTGTCAGGTGTTCATGTGAGGGATTCGCACGAGAATCGTTCGAGTTTCTCGCATGTGTAATCCCGGCCTTACTGTTCAGCATACCGAAACACCGGTGACTCTGATCAGCAGTAAGATCATTACCGCCGGTCAGAGAGCTGCGGCCCCCATGCTGTCAGTTGAGCCCTCATCTGTGACCAGAGGTATAAAGTTTAAGTGTGGTCACAGGTGTCGGTTGATGGGACTATTACTGCAATTAACCTACGCCTGCACAAGTCGAATGCATGTAACTCCTCCCACCCATTGGCGCCCCTGTCATGTGATCACGGCGTGAAGATAAGTTGTCGTGACAGTCCGGAGTAACCCCTATTCCTGTCATTGTGATACTTCTGTGAACGCTGCCTTGTGGCCGGTGTTCATACGAGATCGTGATTTCTGCTATGCATAGCAGTGCTGATGAAGGGACTATTAAATAAAGTATAGAGTAAAAAAATGATTTTAAAAATATGAAAAAATAACAAAGCACAAAAGTTCAAATCACCCCCCCTTTGCAACAGTGAAAAAAAACAATAAAAAAATACACGTTTGGTGTCACTGCATTCAGAAATGTCCGATTTGTCAAAATATAAAATAAGTTAATCTGATCTGTATACAACGTAACGCAAAAAGACTTACGGTCCTTTTTGTGGCTGCCGCAACATTGCAATAAAATACAATAAGAGTCAATCAAAAATCGAATCTTCTCCAAAATGGTATCAACAAAAAATTAGCTCTCACCCTGCTCTATATCCTGAAAAATTAAAACAATTTTTTTTTCATGCAAATTTCCAAATTTGTTTTCAGCACTTAAATAAAAAAAACTATCATTGTTGGTATCTGCATTTTCGTACTGACCTGGAGAATCCTATTACCCTTTCAATATTATCATATAGTAAACATGGTAAATGAAAAAACAAAAAATGGAATGTGAACTTACACTTTTTTTGCAATTTCACTGCTCTTGTAATTCTTTTCTTGTCTTCCAGTACACTTTATGATAAAATTAACAGTGTCATTCAAAAGTAGACCTAGTCTTGCAAAAAAACAAGCGCTCATATGGTTAAATTGATAGAACAATAAAAAAAATTATGTAAGGAAAAAAAAACAAAAAGGCAAAGATAGAAAATGGCCCAAGGATGAAGGGGTTAAACTCTTTGGGGTCAAATAATCAAGACTGGCGATTCTGACTTTGGTCTTGATGAGGGGGTGTTTTGAAGCACAAGCTTCTGATGATTGCTGGAGTAAGATTTGTGACATGCCAAACGCTCATCATGAATTTGATGAGTAGGTGATGCCACGCTCCGTTACACCTATGTCCTGCCCCAAAATAACCCTCTTTGTCAGAGCTACGGCGAAAATCATGTAAAAATGCAGAAGTCACACTTTTATTGCGCAACCTCATGTTGCTCCCAAAAATTTGATTTTTCAAAGTTTTTTTCTCCAGAAATCTAGGGAAAAAGCTTTAATGAATCACCCCCTTTATCTTTTGGAGAGAAACCAAAATGTTCCAAGGAAGATGCAATGCGCACTCCTGACTATTCCGATATTCCAAGTTTAAAACATTAGCTGTTATGAATGTTTTAGAAATGAATTCTGAGCAGAAGCTCCCTCTGGTGGTTACAAACAGTACTGAACCATTCAATGAGGATTGGCAATCAGGAATTACAGACTGGCTGGATATAAGGGAGGTTTCCCCCATCATGGTTGCCGGTGATCAATTGTTCCTGTCTCAACGTTGTTTCCTGGTTCACTTGGAAGCTTGCTGAGTCTTGCCTCTTCTCCTGCTCTCAGATAAGATATTTTCTGTTTTTTGTTTTTGTGCTTGCCATTTGCATTTTTCTCTGCATTTCTGTGAGGTTGGCCAGGTTCCCCTCCCCGGGGGGCTTGGGCCCCTCTCGGTTCCTCTGGGGCCACTGTTTTTTGTTCATTTGCCTTTTCCAGTTTTTTCAGTGGCTGCGGCTGAGTTTTGTTACACCAGAGAACTAATTTAGGTGGTAGAGGTCGTGTGATCTCAGGTGTTTTTGCAATTAGTAGCGTTGGCTTTTTTTTAGGGTTTTTTGGATTGCAGTAAGTATCCTTCCTATCCGTTTCTGTCTAGGCAGATTGGGTCCCAACGTTTGCTCATACTATTTTCTGTCTGTGTCTGTATTTTCTCTTGTCTAACCGCCATTACATGTTTGGGGGCTTCCTATGTTCTTTGGGGATCTGCTCCGTGGCAGATAGCTTTCCTCTTTCTATCTTTAGGTGTAGTTATCCTCTCAGGCTGTGACGAGGCATCTAGGACCAACGTAGGAACGCTCCACGGCTGCCTTTAGTTGTGGTGGTTAGTCAGGGTACTGCAATCCAGTAGATTCCAACCTCTCTGGTGTATTGCCGTTTTTGCCTGCTCTCCTCAGCTACCAAAACATAACAATTAGCAATAACTAAATAGTTGTAGCATTTTCAGTTATTAATACAGAATGGAGTTGTTATTGCTTTATAAAAACAGTAGAAATATCCTGTATTTACTCATATTTCAACCCTGATGAAAGATTTGTTACAGGTCTATGCTCTAATGGCACTTGCACCATTCTAGCGTAATGTGCTTAAAATAATAAAATGAAAAAAATATTTTATTATCAGTTCAAACAAATAAGTATTAAACTGGCTCTGTATTACTCCCATGTTTCTTTAACCCCTTACTGCCATCAGACGTACTATCCCGTCCATGGTACCTGGGCCCGTATGACCATGGACGGGATAGTATGTCCCAGCGATCGGACGCGCTGTTCCGAGGGTCCGTCCTCCCTCCAGGTCCCCGAATCCAAGATGGCGCCGGGGTCCTGCAGGGAGGCGGCTTCCTCAGTGCCTGCTGAGAGCAGGCACTGAGAAGCCTGCAGCGATGCCAGAGCGATCGCTGGTGTGACAGAGTGCTGTGCACACTGTCACACCAGCGATCTGCTAAAATACAGTGATGTCCCACCCTGGGACAATGTATAAAAGTAAAAAAAATAAAAATAAAAATTGTTTAAAAAAATCATAAAAAAATCATAAAAAAAAAAAAATATTCCCCAATAAATTCATTTTTTCCTGTAGATAAAAAAACAAAAACAATAAAAGTACACATATTTGGTATCGCCGCGTCCGTAACGACCCCCCCTATAAAACTGTCCCACTAGTTAACCCCTTTAGTGAACCTCTTAAAAAAAATTAAAAAAAACAAAGCAAAAAATCAATGCTTTATCATCATACCGCCGAACAAAAAGTGGCTTAACACGCGATCAAAAAGACGGATATAAATAAACATGGTACCGCTGAAAACGTCATCTTGTCCCGCAAAAAATACACCATACAGCATCATCAACGAAAAAATAAAAAAATTATAGCTCGCAGAATAAAGCGATGCAAAAATAATAATTTTTTATATAAAATTGGTTTTATTCTATAAAAGCGCCAAAACATAAAAAAATGATATAAATGAGGTATTGCCATAATCGTACTGACCCGAAGAATAAAACTGCTTTATCAATTTTACCACACGCGGAACGGTATAAAACGCCTCCCCCAAAAGAAATTCATGAATTGCTGATTTTTGTTCATTCTAACCTCCCAAAAATCGAAATAAAAAGCGATCAAAAAACGTCACATGCTCAAAAATGATAACAATTAAAACGTCACCTCGTCCCGCAAAAAATAAGACCTCACATGACTCTGTGGGCCAAAATATGCAAAAATTATAGCTCTCAAAATGTGATGATGCAAAAACTATTTTTTTGCAATAAAAAGTGTCTTTTAGCGTGACAGCTGCCAATCATAAAAACCCGCTATAAATAGTAAATCAAACCCCCCTTTATCACCCCCTTAGTTAGGGAGAAATAATAAAATTTAAAAAAAAGTATTTATTTCCATTTTCCCATTAGGGTTAGGGTTGCGGCTAAAGTTAGGGTTAGGGTTGGCGCTAAAGTTAGGATTAGGGTTAGGGTTGGGATTAGGGTTATGGGTGTGTTAGGGTTAGGTTTGTGGTTAGGGTTGGGACTAGGGTTAGGGGTGTGTTGGGGTTAGGGTTGGAGTTAGAATTGGGGGGTTTCCACTGTTTAGGCACATCAGGGGCTCTCCAAATGTGACATGGCGTCTGATCTCAATTCCAGCCAATTCTGCATTGAAAAAGTCAAACGGTGCTCCTTCACTTCTGAGCTCTGCCATGCGCCCAAACAGTAGTTTACTCCCACATATGGGGTATCAGTGTACTCTGGACCCCAAGAGTTATTGTGTAATTTGTCCTATTTCTTCTGTTACCCTTGGGAAAATAAAATGGGGGTAAAAATATCATTTTTTTTTTTTTAAAAAATGATTTTTTGTTTTTACGACTGTACGACATGACGCCCCCAGACCATTCCATCAAAGTCTGCAATCCAAAACGTCACTACTTCCCTTCCGAGCCCCAACGTGTAACCATACAGTAGTTTTCTCCCACATATTGGGTATCAGCGTACTCATGACAAATTGGACAACAACTTTTGGGGTCCAATTTCTCCTGTTACCCTTGTGAAAATAAAATATTGGGGGCGAAAAAATCATTTTTGTAAAAAAAAAAAAGATTTTTTATTTTTACGGCTGTACGTTATAAACTTCTGTGAAGCACTTCGGGGTTCAAAGTGCTCACCACACATCTAGATAAGTTCCTTGTGGGGTCTATTTTCCAAAATGGGGTCACTTGTGGGGGGTTTCCACTGTTTAGGTGCACCAGGGGCTCTCCAAATGCGACATGACACCCCAGACCATTCCATCAAAGTCTGCAATCCAAAACGTCACTACTTCCCTTCCGAGCCCTGACGTGTTCCCATACAGTAGTTTTCTCCCACATATTGGGTATCAGCGTACAGGACAAATTGGACAACAACTTTTGGGGTCCAATTTCTCCTGTTACCCTTGTGAAAATAAAATATTGGGGGCGAAAAAAATCATTTTTGTAAAAAAAAAAAAGGGTTTTTTATTTTTACGGCTGTACGTTATAAACTTCTGTGAAGCACTTTGGGGTTCAAAGTGCTCACCACAATCTAGATAAGTTCCTTGTGGGGTCTATTTTCCAAAATGGGGTCACTTGTGGGGGGTTTCCCTGTTAAGGCGCATCAGGGGCTCTCCAAATGCGACATGACGCCCCCAGACCATTCCATCAAAGTCTGCAATCCAAAGCGTCACTACTTCCCTTCCGATCCCCGACGTGCACCCATACAGTAGTTTACTCCCACATATTGGGTATCAGCGTACTCAGGACAAATTGGACAACAACTTTTGGGGTCCAATTTCTCCTGTTACCCTTGTGAAATTAAAATATTGGGGACGAAAAAGTCATTTTTGTAAAAAAAAAAAAGATTTTTTTTTACAGCTGTACGTTATAAACTTCTGTGAAGCACTTCGGGGTTCAAAGTGCTCACCACACATCTAGATAAGTTCCTTGAGGGGTTTAGTTTCCAAAATGGTGTCATTTGTTGGGGGTTTCCACTGTTTAGGCAGCTCAGGAGCTCTCCAAACACGACATGGCATCCAGCCAATTCTGTGTTGAAAAAGTCGAACGGCGCTCCTTCCCTTCCAAACTCTGCCATGCACCTAAACAGTGGTTTACCCCCACATATGGGGTCTCAGCGTACTCAGGACAAATTGAACAATAACTTTTGGAGTCTTGTTACCCTTGGGAAAATAAAAATTGGGGTGAAAAGATCATTTTTGTGGAAAAAATATGATTTTTTAATTTTACGGCTCTACGTTATAAACTTGTGTGAAGCACTTTGTGGTTCAAATTGCTCTCCAAAGATCTAGATAAGTTCCTTAGGGGGTCTAGTTTCCCAAAAGGGGTCACTTGTGGGGGGTTTCCACTGTTTAGGCACATCAGGGGCTCTCCAAATGCAACATGGCGTCCAATCTCAATTCCAGCCAATTTTGTTTGGAAAAAGTCAAATGATGCTCCTTCCATTCCGAGCTCTGCTGTGCGCCCAAACAGTGGTTCCCCCCCACATATGGGGTATCAGCGTACTCAGGACAAATTGGACATCAACTTTTGTGGTCCAATTTCTCCTGTTACTCTTGGGAAAATAAAAAATTAGTGACTAAAAGATAATTTTTGTGGGAAAAAAAATAGGATTTTTTATTTTCATGCTCGGGCATTATAAACTTGTGTGAAGCACTTGGGGGTTCAAAGTGCTCACCAAAGATCTAGATAAGCTCCTTAGGGGGTCTAGTTTCCAAAATGGGGTCCCTTGTGGGGGGTTTCCACTGTTTAGGCACATCTGGGGCACTGCAAACGGAACATGACCCCCATCAACGTCTGCATTCCAAAACGTTACTACTTCCTTTCCAAGCCCTGTCGTGCGCCCAAACAGTTCCCCCCCACATATGGGGTATCAGCATACTCAGGACAAATTGGACAACAACTTTTGGGGTCCAATTTCCTTGGGAAAAATCAAAAATTTGGGACTAAAAAATCATTTTTGTGGAAAATTGTTTTTTTTATTTTTCAGACCCAAGGCATTATAAACTTTTGTGAAACACTTGGGGGTTCAATGTGCTCACAACAGATCTAGATAAGTTCCCTAGGGGGTCTAGTTTCCAAAATGGTGTCACTTGTGGGGGGTTTCCACTGTTTAAGCACATCAGGGGCTCTCCAAACACGACATGGCGTCCAATCTCAATTCCAGCCAATTTTAGTTTGAAAAAGTCAAACTGCGCTCCTTCCCTTACGAGCTCTGCCGTGTCCCCAAACAGTGGTTTTCCTCCACATATTGGCTATTGGCGTACTCAGGAGAAATTGCACAACAACTTTATCTGTCCATTTGCTTCTTTTACCCTTGTGAAAATAAAAAAAAAGTTTGTAATAGATAATTTTTGTGGCTAAAAAGTTAAATATTCATTTTTTCCTTCCACATTGCTTCAGCTCCTGTGAAGCACCTGAAGGGTTAATAAGCTTCTTGAATGTGGTTTTGAGTACCTTGAGGGGTGCAGTTTTTGGTGTCACTTTTGGGTATTTTCTGCTATATAGACCCCTCAAATTGACTTCAAATATGAGGTGGTCCCTAAAAAAATGGCTTTGTAAATTTTGTTGTAAAAATGAGAAATCGCTGGTCAACTTTTAACCCTTATAATTTCCTAAGAAAAAAAAAATTTGGTTCCAAAATTGTGCTGATGTAAAGTAGACATGTGGGAAATGTTATTTCTTAACTATTTTGTGTGACATATTTCTCTGTTTTAAGGGAATAAAAATTCAAAGTTTGAAAATTGCTAAATTTTCAAAATTTTCGCCATATTTGCGTTTTTTTCAAAAATAAGCGCAAGTTATACGGATGAAATTTTACCACTTTCGTGAAGTACAATATGTCACGAGAAAACAGTCTCAGAATCGCGAAGATCCGTTGAAGCGTTCCAGAGTTATAACCTCATAAAGAGACAGTGGTCAGAATTGTAAAAATTGGCCCGGTCATTAACGTGCAAACCACCCTTGGGGGTGAAGGGGTTAAAGGGAATCTGTCATGGTAAAAGTGTCATCTTATCTACTGACAGGATGTTATAAGTAGAGATGAGCAAATTTGTTCGGATTCGGTCCCGAATATGATCGGAATCGAATATTGTTTTTGCAATATTCGTCGAACACAGCCGAACATCATTAGAGTAAGTGGGAGTAGAAATTTCGGAATATGTTCAGAAATCATAAGACAAACATCCGGCACAAATATTGTTTGACTATGGTTTGAATATGTCAAAATAAGATTCGGGGACAAAATGCGAACTAATTCGCTTGTCTCTAGTTATAAGGAAGGAGCAGCTGATTAGATTGATTTTCATTTTATGGTAAAGTTTTAGTAAAACATTTTATTAACCCTTTAACCCCCGGGGCTTTTTTCGGTTTTGCGTTTTCGCTTTTCGCTCCCCTTCTTCCCAGAGCCATAACTTCTTTATTTTTCCATCAATATGGCTATGTGATGGCTTGTTTTTTGTGGGACGAGTTGTCCTTTTGAACAACACCATTAGTTTTACCATGTCGTGTACTAGAAAACAAAAAAAAAAATACAAGTGCGGTGAAATTGCAAAAAAAGTGAAATCCTACACTTATTTTTGTTTGGCTTTTTTGCTAGGTTCCTAAATGCTAAAACGGACCTGCCATTATGATTCTCCAGGTCATTACGAGTTCATAGACACCAAACATTTCTTGGTTATTTTTTATCTAAGTGGTAAAAAAAAAATCCAAACTTTGTTGAAAAAATAAGTTGCGCCATTTTCTGATACCTATAGCGTCTCCATTTTTTGAGATCTCTGGTTTGGTTAGGGCTTATTTTTTTTGTGCGCTGAGCTGATGTTTTTAATGATACCATTTTGGTGCAGATACGATCTTTTGATCGCCTGTTTTTGCATTTTAATGCAGTGTCGCGGAGACCCAAAAACCGTAATTCTGGAATTTTGATTTTTTTTTCTCGCTACACCGTTTAGCAATCAGGTTAATCCTTTTTTTTGATAGATCGGAAGATTCAGAATGCAGCAATACCAAATATGTGTATGTTTGTATTTTATTTTTGTTTTATTTTGAATGGAGCGAAAGGGGAGTGATTTGAACTTTTCTATTTTTTTAATATTCTTTAAAACATTTTCTTTTTACTTTTGGCATCCTTCAATAGTCTCCATGGGAGGCTAGGAGCTGCCACAACTCGATCAGCTTAGTTACATAGAGGCGATGATCATTTCTTCTCTATGTAGCTGAATTACTGACTTCCTATGAGTGCCAACCACTGAGTGATCGCTCACAGCAAGCCGGTACTGACAACCATAGAGGTTTCCAGGAGACCTCAGTTTGTCATGCCAATTCACCGGTGACCCACAAGCACGTGATGCTGGTCACCAGTAAGCATATTTCAGGCACGATAGCCAGAAGTGCCATTTGAATGCTGATGTCAGTGTTTGACAGCAGCATTTAACTAGTTAATAGCCACGGGTGGATCGCGATTCCACCCACAGCTTTTGCTGACACATGTCAGCTGTTCAAAACAGCTCACATGTCCCTGGAAAGATGTGGGCTCACCGCCGGAGCCCACATCAAAGGGAGGGAGAGTTACATCAGCTTAAATATAAGACCGATATCGGTAAGGGGTTAATTGAAGTCCATGGTATTGGTATGTGTATGCACCGAGTTTGCATACCTATTCAATGATTGACAGTTATATCAGCATGCACAGTTATTAAAAGAGGTTTTCTCACAAACAAGGTACATTTTAATTAAAACCTTAATGACGGTCGATACACATTAAAATGGCGACCATTAAGGGGCCTTATTCCTTCACTGCTACTTTAAAATGGCGAATGGGAATAAGAGGTTAATGCCGCTGCTCGGCCGAAATTTCCATGGGTGAAAGCTGTAGATGAGAACTGACACTGCGATATCAGCCTTGGCAGGTTTTGGAGCTGATCGGGGCCGGTTAAACAATTGTGACAGTGATATCTAAGTGGTTAAAAGGTGGTTAAAAGACCTCCTATGAATCGATTCACCCCTGCAGTCATAATTGCCATTCCTGATCGTTGTTATGGTACCCTGAGGATATCTGATGACCCTAATGTATGGTGGCCTGTGAGATCCAACTATATGCAGGATTTCACAGGCTGCAAGTGACTTACTGACAGGGTCTCAAGCATTGTAGTACACAAATGCAATCTATAAAACTGGCTTGTTATTCATTCCATACGTCGAATACTGTAAAAAAAATTAATACACCAAAAATGTCACTTTTTTATCATAATGACACACAAAAAAATTGAATAAAAAGTGATCAAAAAGTCATATGTTAAAAAAATGGTCTAAATAAAAACACAAAATCTTACCACAGAAAGCAAACCCCAATATGGCTCATTCGGGAAAAAAAAGTTAAAGCACTCAGAATAAGGCCGTGATCACACATGCGAGAAACACGGCGCGTTTCTATGCAGACTCTCGCTCCACTCCCGAGTGCCGGCGCCAGAACTGGGATTTCACATGCGAGACTCGGCCGTGTTTCTCACATGTGTGATCCCGGCCTAAGGCTATATTTTTATAAAATATTTTTTTGTCTGTAAAAGCTGCAAAGCATAAAAAACTATACAAATTTGCTGTATTCGTACTGACCTGATGAACAAATTGGTCTTATCACTTTTATCACATGGTGAACCACCCAAAAAAATAAAAATACAAACAATTCCTGAATTGCTGGATTTTGTTCATTTTGTATCTGAAATTTTTGAATAAAAAGGTATCACAAAACTTTACTTACCGTGTTTTTCGGACCATAAGACTCACTTTTTTTCCTCCAAATTTGGGAGGAAAGTGTGGGTGCGTCTTATGGTCGGAATGTAACATGTGGGGAGGGGGGCAGTCGTGGAGTGGGATCGCAGGAGGCAGGAAAATATCCTCTTCGCTGCAGGAATCTAGCGCTGGGGAAACCACTGGTCCCGATACTTAAGTGCAGTGAATATTAATTAGCCGCTTCCCCGCCCACCTATCAGCTGAGCAGTGATCGAGGAGAAGCAAATGACAGAGCCACATGATTCCCCAGCGCCTGATTCCTGCAGCAGCCGGGATCTGTGTGGGAAGTAGAAGGAGGCAGCAGGAGCAGAGTGCAGCAGGAGGCATCGCATACCTGACAGCCTGGGGGCTGTGCTGATGGGAGGCTGAATGCTCCTATGGAGGACCTGTGATGAGGTCATGAAGAGGGCGGGCTGGAGCATCACATGACCACACAAAGCCCTGCCTCTTCATGATGTCATCACAGGTCCTGCAGACACACTGTACAAGAAAAAAAATAATTAAAAGGTTAGTAAATACAGCACATTAAAAAGCACTCTGCCATCCTGTGGTGGACTATAATTCCCAGCATGCCATAGGATCTGCAGGACATGCTGGGAGTTATAGTTCTCCCATGAGATCTTAAATCAGCACTCCAGTGTTATCAGTGTTGGAGTGTGGCTTTAAATATAAGCCCTATGCCCCATTCTTAGGCCGTGGTCACACATGCGAGAAATTTGCACGATTTTTGTGCGAATCTCTCGCATGAACACCTGGCACTGCCGCCGGCACTCGGACCGGAGCGTGCGGCTGCATGTATTTCTATGCTGCATGTATTTCTATGCATCCGCACGCTCCAGTCTGAGTGCCAGCGGCAGTGCCGGGTGTTCACGAGAGAGATTTGCACAAAAATCGTGCAAATATCTCGCATGTGTGACCCTGGCCTTATACTCACCCTCCAGCGTCTTCACATAGTAGTTTACAGACACCATCTCCTACCCGTAGCTTCCAAGATACTAACATAATATTATATATAATAACACCACATATACTAGTATGTTATTTATGGTATTAAATATTTTACAACATTTTTTGCTTCAAATATATTGTTCCCTATTTTCCACCTCTAAAACCTGGGTGCGTCTTATAGTCCGGTGCGTCTTATAGTCCGAAAAATATGGTACTTCCAAATGGTACCAAAAAAATCTCCAACTCAGACAAAAAAAATAAGCCCTCAAACAGCTGTTTGCCAAAAAATTAAAAAGGTACAACTCTCAGAATATGGCAATGAAATAACTATTTTTTTTTACAAAAAAGCATTTTTACTGTGTGATAGCAGTAAAGTCTAAAAAAATATAAATCTGGTATCGCTGTAATCGCACCGACCCAAAGAATAAAGTCATCATCTTACTTATGCCACTTGGTGAATGGCACAAAAAGAAAAAAAAAAGAACAATTCTTGTACTGTTGTCCATTTATTCATTCAACCTCCCAAAAATCAGAAGAAGTCTCATGTCTCATTTTTTCGACACTCTCAGCAAATCCTCAAAACCGCTATTCAGACAAAAACCCCTGACGGAATCACTCACTTTTGAGACACGTGGAGTCCCTATGAACTCCGTCTGGTCTCTTTTCCAGACGTCTCCCACCATTTTATGCGTCTTTTTTAGAGCACAATGGTAGTTGACCACAGTTCTGTCAATGCCTAAAAATATGAATTCCACCGGATCAGATGCCAAACAGACTCCAAAGTGTTTCTATCTGCTTCATTATGGTGGGTGCTTCCATCAGGGATTTCATTCAGATTTTTGTGGGATTTACATGGAAACCCCAACACAAATGCTCAGCGTAGAACACAAGAATGTTATCACTTGTGTAGCTGAAAATTTTGCAGCAAATACAAACATTTTATTTTAACCACAAAAATGTTATATTTCCATGTCCGAATGTTATAAAATGGGGTATCACCATGCACAGAAAAAGTGGGTAGCAAATTACACTGTCTACTTTTTTATTTTACCTGTTGAAAATTTTGGGTGTAAAGAAATTGATGACCTAATTTTATCAAATTCTGTGTAAAGCACATGAGTTCAAAATTCTCAGTATACCCCTGGATAAATTCCATGAGGGATGTAGTTTCCAAAATGGGGTATTTTGGGGGGTTTCTGCTGTTTGGGTGCTTTAAGGGCCCACAATTTATTTCAGGCAAATTTGTGTTCAAAAATTGAAATGGTGTGTGCTTTCTTTCCTAGCCTGCCATGTGTCCAAACAGAATTTTTTGACCACATATGGGGGTATCGCCACGCTCAGAAGAAAGTAGTTAATAAACTTTGCCATTGACTTGTTCATGTTAATGCTTGAAAATGTAACAAATTTGGAGCTAAAGCAACATTTTTGTGAAAAAAAATTAAATTTTTTATTATGATTACCTAATGTTACCAAATTCTGTGTAGAGCATGTAAGTTCCAAATGTTCACTATACCTTTGAATAAATTTCTTGAGGGGTGTAGTTTCCAAAATGCGGTCACTTGTGGGGGTCTTCTGCAGTTTGGGTGACTTGGGGCAGTGCAAATGTGACATGGTGCCCACAATCTGTTTCAGCCAAATTTGTGTTCCAAAATTCTAATTGTGCTCCTTCACTTCCAAGCACTGATGTTTGCCCAAACAGAGGTTTGAAACTAGGTAAAAAATTGTTGGGCCCATTTACTTGTGCTATTCTTGTAAAAGTGAAAACAATTGAGGCTAAAGAAACATTTTAGAGTAAAAATTGATATTTTTTTTCATTCAACTTTGCATTAATTTTTATGTAGCACATGAGTAGTTAAAAAAAATCCAAAATCGCAGTTTTCAAGTATATGAGGGGTGTGGTTTTTAAAATCGTATCACTTTTGGGGAGTTACCAATATATAAGCCTCACGAAGACCATTTAAATTAAATAGGTCCCTAAAGAAACACTCTTTGTAGGTTTCTTGAAAAAAATGTGAAATTGCTACAAAACTTTTAACCCTTCTAACACCCTAACAAAATAAAGTGACGTCTGAAAAACGATGCAGATGTAAAGTATACATATAGCAAATATTATTTCTTAATTATTTTGTGCAGCATAACTGTTTTAAGAACTTTAAGATTTCAAAATTTTCTCCAAAATTCTGATATTTTCACAAATAAAAGGAAAACATATCAATAGGGATGAGCGATATTGCCCGAAATCGTATCGGAATTCCGATTTCCGATATTGGAAAAATATCGGATATCGGAATTTCCGATTTCCGATATCAATGCAAGTCAACGGGAGAAAAAAAATCGGAATTACAAAATGACCGCTACAGTGCTATATAATGGATAAAATGGAGGGGAAACACCTCAGGATAATGGGGAAGGAGTATGCAGAGGCAGAGGAGTCAAAAAAATCGCTAGAAAAATGCACAGAGCGAAAACTGTAGCAGGAAAACTGGTCGTCGTCTTAACAGCGGTGTTTTTTTCTTTGGGTTAGGATTAGTTGGGGTAGGGTTAGGGTTTATGGTTAGTAGGGTAAGGGTTAGGGTTAGAGCAAGCGTTGTTGAAACACGGTTTGGAGCAGGAGGTACCCGTGCCCTTGGACACTCCCGAGAACCAGCTGGCGATGCTGGAACTCGGTTTACCCTTTGGGGGAGGCATCTGTGTCCGCACCTCACTGCCACGAAACAGCCGGCGTGGCTGGATCCCATCTCTTGTGCTTCTGCCTATAGGTGTTTGGCATCTGTCATCCTTTTTTTCCACTTTGGTCTAACGAGGTACAGCTGGCGGTACTGTTGCCCAGAAACACAGCATGCTGTGAAAGTGGCAGTCACGGAAATGGGCACTAGCTGGCGGTACTAGAGCCCAGAAACACGGCATGCTGTGAAAGTGGCAGTCACGGAAATGGGCACTAGCTGGCAGTACTAGAGCCCAGAAACACGGCATGCTGTGAAAGTGGCAGTCACAGAAATGGGCACTAGCTGGCGGTACTAGAGCCAATGGAAAACAGTATGAGGTGAAAGAGTCAGTCACAGAACCAGGTGCTACCAAGTAGAGGCCAGAGCACGGGCATAACAGATTATGCTGTGTGCAACATAGGCACATGACAGAGCATGCATACTGCTACCAACCATGCATGTAACCTGTGTACAGTGGCCCATGGCAGCAAAAGTCACCAGTAATCCAGGCCTGGTTCATTTTTGGGAATGTAAGCCGGTCCATATTTGCAGCGTATAGTCTGGTACGTTGGTCTGTTAGTACATTGCCAGCTGCACTAAAGACGCGTTCAGAAATCACACTGGCACCAGGACAAGCCTGGACCTCCAAGGCATACTGGCTAAGCTCGGGCCATGTATCCAACTTGGAGACCCAAAACTTGAATGGGGCAGATCCATCCTGAAGCCCACTGACAGGGGTGAAGAGGTATTGTGCCACCATGTCACGGTAACGTTGCCTCCTAGTGCGTTGCACTGTCTGTGCTGATGGTGCCCGAACTGTTTGCGGGTTCAGAAACCGTTGGAACAGGTTGGGTATACTGAACCTGTCAGTAGCAGATGTACTGCTTCTGCTACCGGCTTCTGAACGGATTCCGCTGGGCCCAGGACGCACTAAGGTGCCTGCTAGTGCACGCGCATCACTGCTATGCGGTGGAAAAGAGTACATGAGTGAATTACCAAGTGCTTCTTGGTACTCCTGCATTTTACGCGCCCGGTTCAACGGTGTAATTAGGCTTTCAAGGCTGTCCCGGTAACGTGGATATAAGAGGGTGGCCACCGAGTAGTCATTTGTGTGGAGAATACGAGCCAAGTGTGGGTCTTTTCTCAGACGCTGCAGCATGAAGTCACTCATGTGCTGAAGGCTGCCAACTGGCCATGCATCACTGTCACCAGCTGGAGGAATGTGCTCTGGCTGATCTGCATCACCCCATCCATGCTCTATCTGGTGACTACTAGTAGAGCGCTGTGTACTTTCCTCCTCTAACTCATCCTCATAGTCCTCCTCATCCTCCTCACTTGCTGTGTCCTGCCTGGACCTTTGTGAGGCACCCACTGAGCTTTGTACCAACCGGGCCGATGAAGATTGCCTGGTTGGTGCAAGTGTCTCATCATACTCCTCCTCCTCCTGAGAAACCTCATCCCTTAGTCATTTAAGTGATGATTCTATAAGGCATATAAGGGGAATAGTCAGGCTGAGTAGGGCAGCATCCGCGCTCACCATCAGAGTGGAGTCCTCGAAGCACTTCAAAATGGTGCATATGTCCTTCATGGTTGCCCGCTCTGTGGTTGTTAAGTGGAGGGCTGAGATGTGTGTCGCCTACTTTGCGCCTGCTGCAGCTGCAACTCCATAATTGCAGGTTGCTGCTCACTCAACCTCCACAGCATATGCAAAGTCGAATTCCACCTGATGGGGAGGTCAACAATGATGCGGTGCTCGGGCAGGCCCAATCTGCGCTGCATGACTGAAAGGCGCGATGCAGCCATGCTTGAACGCCGCAAATGAGAGCACTCGTATCTGACTTTGTGCAGCAGCTCCTCAAGGTCAGGATAGTTCCTAAGGAAACTCTGCACCACCAAGTTTAGGACATGGGCAAGGCATGGAATGTGAGTCAGACCACCTAGGCCCAGAGCCGCGACCAGGTTTCGGCTGTTGTCACACACCACCATACCTGGCTGGAGGTTGAGCAGCGCAAGCCACATGTCGCTCTGCTCCTTGAGCGTGTTCCACAGCTCGGTTGCGGTGTGGCTAACAGTACCCAGATAAACAAATTTCAACACGGCCTGTTGAAGTTTGGCCGATGCAGTGCTGAAATCGGTTGTTGTGGTACGTCTGGGTACAGGCGAGTCTGACGAGGAGTATGAGGAGGAGTCAATTTGTACAGAGGAGAGGCCTGCGATCCGTGGAGTTGGCAAGACCCGCGCACTTGCACTGTCTACTTCAGTTCCAGGCTCAACTACATTTACCCAATGGGCGATGATGGAAATGTAGCGTCCCTGGCCATGCAGACTGGTCCACGCGTCGGTGGTCAGGTGGACCTTGCTACTAACTGCATTTTGTAGCGCATGCTTAATTTTACGCTCCACATGCTGTTGCAGGGCGGGGACAGCTTGCCTGCTGAAGTAGAAGCGGCTGGGAACGCTGTATTGTGGGATTGCAAACCCCAACATATCGATAAAGGCTGGCTTGCTCACCAGCCAGAATGGTAGCATTTCCACTGCAAGCAGTTTGGCAATGCGAGAATTCATGCCCTGTGCTCGTGGGTGGTTTGCTGAGTATGGGCGCCTTTTCCCCCACACCTGTGTGACAGATGGCTGCGCACTGGATTGGGAGTGTGAGGATGCCAGCGATTGAGATGCTGATGCTGACGAAGTACAGACAGTGTGCCGCCGTACAACACTGCCTGCAGATGCACCCTGGCATTCTGGCAAGGAAGCGGGAGCAGCTGTTTGCAAGCTGGAGGAAGAGGTGGCTGAAGAGATGGAAGGTGGGGGACCAGCTGCAGGTGGCGAATCATCTTGGGTGTGATGCTGCCACTCCACAGGGTGCCTCTTCCTGACATGCGTCAACATATTGGTGGTATTAAGGTTGCTGACGTTCTTGCCTCTCCGCACAGTTTATCGACAAAGCTTGCATCTGACTTCTGTAACGTCATCTGCAACTTGGTCGAAAAAGGCCCATGCACCACAACTCTTGGGCGCACCCCTTGTGCTCTTTAAAAGAGCCCTGCTCCTAACGGGTGCTGAAGTTGAGGGAGCAGACAACAAATTTTTCCCTCTTCCTCTCCCACGTGGACCGTGACGCTTCGCCACACCTGCAAGCTCTTCCTCTAAGCTATCCCTACTTGCTTGCTGCCCCTCAGCATGCCATGATGGGTCAAGGACATCATCATCCAATACACTTTCATTAGCAGAAACTGGCAGCTGAGTTTCATCATCATCTGCTGACTGGGGTCTGGTCACTGTGGGCACTGGCCCACCCTCCACTTCTTCCTCAGACGCACACAGTGGTTGCACATCTGTGCACACTACCTCTTCTTCAGCTGCAGGAATGCTGTCTGGCTGGCACACAGATTCCAAGCCAACAGATTCTGAGAAGAGGATTAAGGTTGGATCCTGGCCTTCTGAATGTCTGGGCAATTTCGTGGGCGGTGAAGAAGCAGATGGGTGCTGCTCTTCAGTGGCCTGACCCGATGTGGTGAAGAGGTCCTGGGAGGATGCTGCGCTCATTGAGGTGGATGCCTCAGCTGCCATCCAACCAACAACGGTTTCTACTTAATCCTCTTTTATCAGCCTATGGCCCTGTGCTCCTAACAAGCTCCGCATAAATGACTGCTGCCGGGTGAAAGTAGGTGCTGAGTGACTTGGGCCTGCTGCTTGCTCTGGATGTGCACCATGTCTAGCTGCTGATGCACCTCTTCCGTGGCCGCCACGGGGACGTCCCTTACTCCCTGCCTTCATCTCTATTGATGGATTCAGAATGGCAATTTCACTATTAGATTCGAGATCTCTCCCTATCTCCAACAGCAACCTATCCCTATCTGCTTTCACAGTAGAGTGAGGCTAAAATGGCCTGATCACACCATCCAGCCAGCCAATCGCAGCGCAGCCCCTAGCAAGCAAATTTGGACGCCTCCTACCAAGCTTAGGGGAGTTACACAATGTTGTCAGCAATTCTTCAGCTCCTGATTGGCTCCACAGAGCGCTCAGAGGCTGAAGGATTATTGGATTTCCAATTTCCAATGTGAAAAAAATATCGGAATCGGAAATCGGAATTCCGATATAGCAAATATTGGGCCGATTTCCGATATTGCAATATCGGAAAGCTCATCCCTACATATCAACCTAAATTTATCACTAACATAAAATACAGTTTATCTCAAAAAAACAATCTCAGAATCACTTGGATACTTTGAAGTTTTCCAGAGTTATTACTACATCAAGTGACACTGGTCAGATTAAAAAATTTGGCCTGGTCATTAAGGTTAAAATTGGCTTGATCTCTAAGGGGTTAATAGATTTTGGAATATAAATATGTTCTACAGTTGAATGTGTTATAAAAATGTCCCTGTTCTGTGTATGACTGTGCAGGAACATGGTCTGATCATATGATGGCTCTTGTGCAGGGGAGAAGAAAAGAGTATACAGACAGTACAACACGGTATCGCAACTCACTGTTTCTGTGAGGTAAAACATGTTTAATAACAAGCAGCAAATGATTTATGATTTACCTACAAGCAGCAAATGATTTATGATTTACCTAACAGAAAGAATCAACTGTGATTCCCATACACTCCCATTGTACGCTCCTGTACGGTCAGACACGGCCATTACACAGGACACAGCAGTGGCACATTTATAAGATTATCTCAGCACAGGAACATTATTTAGCACATTCAATTGTGGAAATGATTTTTATTCCAAGATCTATTTATTAAAATGTACTTTATTTATGGGAAAACCCCTTTAAGGGAAAGCTATTAATCACTGAGATTGGACTGCATGCACAATTGGACAGATTCCCTTTATCAAAATAATGTGTCCCTCCCTCCCTCGACTCTTCAGCAAATTAATCAACTTGGTGATTTATTTCACGTAACACTGAGGTAATTATTTATATGTCTGGAGAATACGATTAAAAAAGACCGTGTACTTTCTTCCAACGCATCCAAGACATACTACCGCATAGATGTAGTTCTCACAAACAACTTTTTATGTAAGTGTAAGGTCCCAGTTTTTGACATTAACATAGTAACATAGTTATTAAGGTTGAAGGAAGACTTGTAAGTTCATCTAGTTCAACACATGTCCTATACTAACCTGCCCTAACATGTTGATCCATAGAAAGGCAAAAAAGTAAACCCATGTGGCAAACAGTAAGCTTTACATTGGGGAAAAAAAATTCCTTCCCGACTCCACATACAGCAATCAGACTAGCTCTCTGGATCAACGCAATATCTAGGAAACTAGTGAATATAGCCTGTAATATCATACTTTTCAAGAAAGGCATCCAGGCCCTTCTTAAACTTTAGTAGGGAATCACTCATTACAACATTAGACGGCAGAGAGCTCCATAGTCTCACTGCTCTTACAGTAAAGAATCTGCGTCTGTGATCATACTTAAACCTTCTTTCCTCCAGATGTAGAGGATGCCCCCTTGTCCTTGTCACAGGTGTAAGAGTAAAAAGATCATTAGAAATGTCTTCGTACTGTCCCCTCATATATTTATACATTGTAATAAGATCACCCCCTAAGCCTTCGTTTTTCAAAACTAAATAACCCCAAGTGTAATAACCTGTCTTGGTATTGCAGACCCCCCAGTTCTCTAATAACCTTGGTCGCTCTTCTCTGCACCAGCTCCAGTTCAGCTATGTCTTTCTTATACACCATAGATGAGAACTGCACACAGTATTCTAATTGTGTATGCATGCACTAGTGACTTATATAGAGGTAAAATTATGTTCTCCTCATGAGCATCTATGCCTCTTTTAATGCATCCAATTATTTTATTTGCCTTTGCAGCAGCTGCCTGACACTGGCCACTAAATGTGAGTTTGTCATCCACCCATACACCCAGGTCTTTTTCAGTGACAGTTTTGCCCAGTGTTTTACAATTAAATGTATCCTCACCCATCCCTGTAGACTGTGAGCCCTCGCAGGCAGGGTCCTCTCTCCTTCTCTACTTGTGTGTCCCTTGTCTCACACATGTTTATTGTACTTGCCTATATTTCCCCTTTTCACATGTAAAGCGCCATGGAATAAATGGCGCTATATAAATGTATAATAATAATAATAATTAAGCACATAATTATACATCTTGTTTGTTCTACCCAAGTGCATGACCTTACATTTATCCCCATTAAAGCTCATTTGCCATTTATCAGCCCAAGCTTCTAGTTTACATAAATCCTCTTGTAATATAAAATTGTCCTCCTCTGTATTGATTACCCTGCAGAGTTTAGTGTAATCTGAAAATATTGAAATACTACTCTGTATGCCCCCTACAAGGTCATTAATAAATATGTTAAATAGAAGCGACCCCAATACTGACCCCTGTGGTACCCCACTGCTAACCGTGACCCAGTCCGAGTGTGCTCCATTAATAACCACCCTTTGTTTCCTATCCCTGAGCCAGTTCTTAACTCACTTACACATATTCTCCCCTATCCCCATTGTTCTCATTTTATGTATCAACCTTTTGTGTGGCACCGTATCAAAAGCTTTTGAAAAGTCCATATACACCACTTCTACTGATTTCCCTTGGTCCAGTCCGTAACTTACCTCTTCATAAAAGCTTTTCAGATTAGTCTGACAAGAACGGTCCCTCGTAAACCCATGTTGATATTGGGTCATGAGGTTATTCTTCTTCAGATGCTCCAGCATAGCATCTCTTAGAAAACACTGCAGGATTTTACCCACAATAGAGGTTAAGCTCACTGGCCTATAATTTCCAAGTTCAGTTTTTGTCCCCTTTTTGAATATTGGCATTGGCTGCGGTTGCTGATGTCACATCGACAGTGTTACAGCTAGAGCTCAGTGAATCTGAAGGATGCATTCTGTATTCGTGGGCAGAACAGCTGAGGTTATTGACTGACTGCTGAGCTGTTGATGTGATGTCAACGCCACAGACAATGCCAGATGAAGCAGCAGTGGCGGCGCCTTGCCACTGCGTGAAAGGTGAGCATATCATATCTTGTTATTGTTTTACAAATTGCAGCCTCGGCAGTATATTGCTTAAAAGAGGACAATCTCTATAAGTTATTTAAGTTTGATAAGTTATTTGCATGTATTCAATCTCATTAAATTATTGACTTATTAACTAGTTTAATTTTATAAAGGTGGTACTCGACATGATAAATACTCAATTACAGTTTTTTATAACATCAATGGCAAAATCTGTTATTATTTTAATGATTTGTCTTGGATAAAAGTTAGACTAGTATCAAAGGAAACTGTCATATTGATGCATATGGTTTAAAGCCCTCTAAACTGCAGGCCTTCGACCAGAAAAGGAAGCAGAGTCATGGTTGTATTGGGTTACAGTTTGTACTATAATTTATACTAGTAAACAGTCCAGTCATTGACTACATATTATGGAGAAATGATAGCATGTGTCTTGCTAAATAATAGCATGTTAATTAACTTAGAGTGCCATCTTTTTTCATTAGCGGTTGACCAGTAACTTAATTAGATCTGGTTATACGCCTGTATATGCCTGTGCTTTTTGTTTAAATGTTAAACGCAGGCAACAGCTGTCAGTTGTGCAGTGAATCTCCACTTCACTTTATTACAAAATTGATTGATAGGTCAGTCTTCAAAAGGAACAGCACAAAACACAATGCAAGTTCAAGGCTTCTTGACAGTTCTTAAGTTGTGCCTTTAAAATCCTGCAAAATGGACCGAAAACCTCCCTGCACAATCTTATTTTTCCATTCTAGCAAATTATAATTAAAATAACTGGAAGCTGTAACGATGAATGATTTCAACTGCATACTGAAAATCTCCAGCGTTAATGGTACTGAGAGGATTACATGAAACCAAAATAGAACAAATTTCCCTTAGTACGATGACAAGGGCTAGCTTGCCATCAGTTCTTGTATTAAGCTTTTGATTCTGCTTTATTCATTCCTAATATCATAAAATCTATGACTCACAAGTACTTTTCTCTTGGTTTATGAAGGAAAAATGCTAAGAGAAAATGTTCGGTTATTTTCCAGAAGATAGAAGATGGAAGCATAGCTTTTACATAAAAAAATATGATAAAGAGCAAATTTCAATGTGGAGGTTTAAATAAGACTGGGCACCAAAAATCTTATGAAGATATAATTTTACATAAATGCTTCAATTTCATGCAAAGGAGAAAAACAATATTGTAGAATACCAGAATGATTCCTAGGTACAGACAGAAGATGAAGAAACCACTTTTGAGCACCATTAACTTGAAATTTACAGTTTCGTCATTTCATTTTATGATATTAGCCCTATTTTTCTTGTTTAATTAGGATATACCTACCAATAGTAACAAGTGAGTTCTTCCTTTTGCTAATAGATAGAGAAAAGGGATCTATCATGGGATACTGTACAGAAAGCCCTGAGTAATAATATCTTGTCTCAGAAGACATCACCTTGCGCCCAACTCTTTAAGACTAGGTTTCAATGGATAGCAGGAGTAAGAGGCATCTAATTAATTAAGAGGTGCACTCCAATTAATGAATTACGCACATTCTATGCACCTCTCCATAATTGTTACTTCAATCATTTGTAGTATGTCACTCCAATAGTGTTGGCATAATTTTTTAAAAACCTATTCATCTATTGAGTTATCAAGACCTATTGACATTTGCATAGTAACTTTGTAAGGTGCTTGCGTATGGGAGGCAGCTAGCTATCAATTATATGGCTGCTATTGGCTTTTGTGTGGGAAAAGTACATGGTAATGTCACTTCTCACTTATTAAGTAGAAGATGATATGTTCAATATGCCGTTTAGTAACTGGATGGGTATGTATCAATAAATAGACCAATAATATGTAATTAGATGTAATTATTCTTATAATTAGTTTAATTAGATAGAAATCTATTATATCTCTGAGGAAATCTATTGGACTGGTTTCTCTAATAATTATTTCTATAGCCGTTAAAAATTAAATGTATGAATGCAAATGGTAAATTTGGAGTCTAGTTGATATGATCCTAGTAATTTGCATTGCTGCAAATGTTTGTGTGTGATTTATACATGACTGTTCCAACAGCAGAACGTTCTGATTGTGGCCAAATCTGTGTTTTGTAGCAGACATCCAAAGACTGAGGGTTGGAAGTAACATTTACTTTCTTGCAGTGTCACAGTATGTAGAAACTGAAATATAATCCCTAAAAAACACCACTGTCTGTCTGATTTTATGTTAGACTACCAATCTAGTCATCTAAAATGAGAAAAACCCTTTAATATATTTTGCCTTAAAACCCCTAGAGATCAGGGAGAATGATACAGCTGAATAGCACTTTATTTCCTCAAATGAATGTCTTTACCTTTCTAGTCTTGTGACCTTCATACGAAGAACCGTAGGGAATTAGATGAAGATAAATGACAAATGAGATGTCATGCATGTAGACCTTGAAGTTATTTGTTGGATATGCTTAGTTTTACTTTAATAATTTATGGAATTTTTGGCCTATTTTGTCTGTGATTAATTATTATCCTTTATTTTTCAACAAAAATAATTTAAAAAAATGTCAAACTTTTTTTAAGCTTAAAACTTCTAAGTTTTGGACTCTGGTTTCTTCACATGGCACTGCAGTGACAATACTGTCTCACCACAGAATTTCCAAAATCAGCTGAATCTTTATAAGGGTGGGGTCACATAGGCATATAAAGCGTTAGGCCGGGATCACACATGCGACGAAAACGTCCGTCGCTTGCATGTGAAATCCCAGCTCTGGCGCCGGCACTCAGGAGTGGAGCGCGCGGCTGCATAGAACTACATGCAGCCGCGCACTCCACTCCCGAGTGCAGACGCCAGAGCTGGGATTTCACATGCGAGCGATGGACGTTTTGTCGCATGTGTGATCCCGGCCTCATCCAGAAAAGCGGGATGATATTTTTTCTCACTTGTCTTCTGTGTGCAATTAGTTTTTTTTACTTCAGCTGCTATTAATCATCGACAAGACCATTTACAGAATTGCAATGTATCCATACAAATTGGATGCTGTACTGTAAAATTCCAGGTGCTGTGAAATTGCAAAAAAAGTGCAATCCCACAGAGTTTTTTTTTTTTTACCATGTTCACTAAATGCTAAAACTGACCTGCCATTATGATTCTCCAGGTCATTACGAGTTCAGAGACACCAAACATGTCTAGGTTCTTTTTTATTTAAGTGGTGAAAAAAAAATCCAAAGTTTGTAAAAAAAGATTGCGCCATTTTACGATACCCATAGCGTCTCCATTTTTTGTGATCTCAGGTTGATTGAGAGCTTATTTTTTGCGTGCCGAGCTGATGTTTTTAATGATAGCATTTTTGTGCAGATACAATCTTTTCATCACCCGGTATTGCATTGTAATGCAATGTTGCGGCGACCAAAAAAATTTAATTCTGGAATTTTTACTTTTTTCTCGTTACGCCGTTTAGTGATCGGGTTAATTCTTTTTTTATATTGATAAATCAGGTGATTCGGAACTCAGTGATACAAAATATGTGTATGTTTGATTTTTTTATTGTTTTATTTTGAATGGGGCAAAAGGTGGGTAATTTGAAATTTTTATATTTTCTAATTTTTTTAAATTTTTTTTTTTTTTTAACTTTTGGCATGCTTCAGTAGTCTCCATGGGAGACTAGAAGCTGCCATAACTCAATCGCCTTTGCTACATACTGGCGATGATCAAATCGCTTGTATGCAGCAGAATTGCTCACCAGGCAGCACTCATAGTAATCTGTAAGTGACAACCATAGAGGTCTGCTCTATCATGCCAACCCATTGGTGACCCACAATAACGAGAAGGGGTCTCCAATGGGTGGGACTTCGGCGCACTTGCTTGAAACGGGAGTTAAATGCCACTGTTAGAGTTTTACGGTAGCATTTAATTGGTTAACAGCCAAGGGTGGTTCGCGATTCCACCCGTGGCTGTTAGAGGCACATGTCAGCTGTTCAAACCTGCTGACGTGCTGAGAAAGATGTGGGCTTTGCATCGGAGCCCACATCAAAGGGAGGAAGTCCGACCTCAGTGTATTATTACTCCCAATGTTGGTAAGACATAAATGTGTGTGATGTAGCACAAACAGATTTATATGAACCCTGCAAAGCTGTGAGAATGACATTGAAAAAATTAAACATCAGTAATAAATGTCATTAAACCTGAATTTTTAACCTTTCACTGGCCTTGGAGTTTAAAAGAAAAAATATTTGAACATTAAAAATTATGCAATATTGTGATCACGGCCCTCAATATAATAAGAAATCAAAGATGTAATCTGCTGGATTACCGTACACATTCTAACCATAAAACATGTAAATTTTAGTCCCTGCAGATGAAATTGCTCAAAAAGATGGCTACAAAGAGAATTACTTTGGATTACAAAATTAGATGACACAGGGATTTGGTTTGAAACGAGAAATGGACAATAGAGTAAGTTTGTAATTTTGCTCTAACAGCGTTTAAGATTTGTCTAATAGATACATATTTAGGTCAGTTGTTGTTTTTTGTTTGTTTTTTCAATTTACTGTTATTTTCTGTAAACCTGCTGTCACATTCTCTTTTAAAAATCACATATTAGATGCCCATACACAATACATCTTACTGGATGTTTTAGTAATTTTGTTCATTTTTTTCTATTATATGACAACTGCTAATAAAAAAGTACTCTTGCTTATTGAATTAAATGGTTTGTCTCGAGACATCTCGCCACTATCACTTGTGGGCCAGCTCTTTAACCTCTTTCCAACATCGGGCATACATTTAAGCCGATGTCGTACTCCCTCCCTTTGATGTGGGCTCCGGCGGTGAGCCCACATCTTTCCCTGGACATGTCAGCTGTTTTGAACAACTGACATGTACCTGTAATAGCTGCGCATGGAATCGCGATCCACCTGCACCTATTATCCCATTAAATGAGGCAGTCAAACACTGACAGCAGCACTTAACTCGTGCTTCCGGCCATCAGGCTGGAAATCCTCCCACTGGTGACCCCCGTCATGTGATCACGGGTCACTGGTGGGTTTTTGTGTCAAACAGAGGTCTCCTGAAGACCTCTATGGTTGTCACTGCTGGTTGGTGCTCATGGCAAGTGAGTAATTCTGCTAGATAGAAGTGATCTGATCATCGCCTCTATGTAGCAGAGCCGATCGGGCTATGGCAGCTTCTAGTCTCCTATGGAGACTATTGAAGCATGCCAAAAGTAAAAAAATGTTTTTAAAAATATAAGAAAATAAAAGATAAAATCACCCCCCTTTTGCCCCATTAAAAACAAAACAATAAAAAACATCACACATAAGCCGGGATCACACATGTGACGAATACTGCCGAGTCTCGCATGTTAATACCCGGCACTGCTGCTGGCCTCAGGAGCGGAGCGTGCGGCTCCATGTATTGCTATGCGGCCGCACGCTCCACTCCCGCATTCCTCGCATGTGTGATCCCGGCCATACACATATTTGGTATTGCCATGTTCAGAATCACCCGATCTATCAATAATAAAAAGATTAACCTGATCGCTAAACGGCGTAGCCAGAAAAAATGTCAAAACACCAGAACTGCATTTTTTTGGTCGCCGCGACATTGAATTAAAATGCAATCACGGGCGATCAAAAAATCGTGTCTGCACCAAAATGGTATCATTGAAAACGTCAGGTCGGCGCCGATAAAATCCCTCACCCAACCTGAGATCACATAAAATGGAGACGCTACAGGTATCAGAAAATGGCACAATTTTTTTTTTAACAGTTTTGAATTTTTTTTCTCCACTTAAATAAAAAAGAACCTAGACATATTTGGTGTCTATGAACCTGAAATGACCTGGAAAATCATAATGGCAGGTCAGGTTTAGCATTTAATGAACCTAGTAAAAAAGCCAAACAGAAAACAAGTGTGGGATTGCACTTCTTTTGCAATTTCACCGCACTTGGAATTTTTTTCCCGTTTTCTAGTACACAACATGGTAAAACCAATGATGTTTTTCAAAAGTACAACTCGTCTCGCAAGAAACAAGCCTTCACATGGCCATGTTGACGAAAAAATTGAAAAGTTATGGCTCTGGGAAGAAGGGGAGCAAAAAATAAAAGCGCAAAACCAAAAAATACCTCCAGTCATGAAGGGGTTAAATATCTGGCAAGCAGCTTATTTTGCCAGGGAAAGATTTGGTCTCCTGCTTTGTTTGCTATAGAAAAATACATTGTTATGTGACAGGCTTTCAGATTCCTAGACATCCATATAATAATATAGCTGCAGTTGAAGTCTGTGATTGCTAGCAGATCTCCTCTTTGGCAAATAAAGGGTACTGTTAAAAGAGTTATTTCCTCATCATTTAAAGGTAAAATTGCAAAGTACATGAAAAGGTGTTAAGATGTCTTCACTCCAGACCATAATACAGGTAGGCAAATGCAATTTTTCTTTAATAGATTTATATTATATAATATGCAAATTGCCTCTTCAGAGAAAAAGAGGACTTGAACTCTATAGCGCCACCTGTTGGAAGTAGCGATCTGTTGTGAATGTGCTAGAAATGAATTCTGAGCAGAAGCTCCCTCTGGTGGTTACAAACAGTACTGAACTATTCAATGAAGATTGTGAAGATTGGCGATCAGGTGTTACTGACTGGTCTTATATAAGGGAGGTTCCCTCCCATCAGGGTTGCCGGTGATCAATTGTTCTGGTCTCAACTTTTGTTCCTGGTTCACTTTGAAGCTTGCTGTTTCGTGCCTGCATCTTCTGCTAACAGATAAGACATTTTCTTCTTTTAGTTTTTTTGTGCTTGATTTTTGCATTTTGTCCTGCATTTCTGTGGGGGTCTGTCATGTCCCCTCCGGGGGCTTGTGCTCCTCTCAGTTTAGTTCAGCCAGTTGTTTGTTCATTTGCCTTTTCCAGCTTTTTCTGTGGCTGCGGCTTAGTTTTGTTACACCAGAGAACTAATTTAGGTGGTAGAGGTCGTGTGATCTCAGGTGTTTTTGCAATTAGTGTGTTGGTATTTTTTTAGGGTTTTTTGGATTGCAGTAAGTGACCTTCCTATCCTTTTCTGTCTAGGAAGATTGGGCCCCAACGTTTGCTCATACTATTTTCTGTCTGTGTCTGTATTTTCTCTTGTCTAACCGCCATTACATGTTTGGGGGCTTCCTATGTTCTTTGGGGATCTGCTCCGGGGCAGATAGTTTTCCTCTTTCTATCTTTAGGTGAAGTTAGCTTCTCAGGCTGTGACGAGGTGTCTAGGACCAACGTAGGTACGCTCCACGGCTACCTTTAGTTGTGGTTAGTCAGGGTACTGCAATCCAATAAATTCCAACCTCTCTGGTGTATTGCATTTTTTGCCTGCTCTCCTCAGCTACCAAATCATAACAGCGATCCTACAAGTCACAATCAACCCTTTAATGAGTCTTGCAGTATGACTTAGGATAAAAGCCAAATCAGTATCTCAATTTGCAGACACGGTGTTTCGGACTATTGGCCCTCATCAGTGCAAAGTATGAGATCTGATTTGGCTAGGTGAGAGGCTCTGGACTGAGGTCTAAGGGGTAAGGTTTCTCCTTGTGGAGAGTGACATACCAGCTCTGGCATGTCTAGGTAAGGAGGCTTATTCGCCGTGCAATGCTCCTCAGGGAAATTTAATATGCAAATTACCTCTTCAGAGAAAAAGAGGACTTGAACTCCATATTTATCACATGTAACCTTTAATCAACATTTTTTTAACAAGTCCTGAGCAGCAAGGACCATACAATCACTGTCTGCACAGCTTGACCATATGCATAGGGCATAAATAGATATATAAATTGTACTCTCTATATTACTTAGAAGAATACCGTTTTCTTATTTCTTTTTCTTTGTTCTGAAAATGCATTAAAAACTCGCTGACCTCTCATTTCTTGTAAGTTACATATTGTGATATAGAATGTGTAATTCCCCTGGTAACAGTGTGGGCCAAATGTTGTTCTGCAAGCACTCTTTCTCCAATCCATGATTTATCAAAAAGGTTAAACACATGCTAGGGGATTAGCCGTAGAAATAAGTACTCTAGACATGTTGTTCAATTATCATGGCAAAGCTGACAACGTCTACTGCAAGAATCTGGAATTGAAAATATACATAATCCAAACTGACTTTCAGAAGCTTGTCGTGATGCTCAAGTGAACAGGAAAAAAGGGTTTTTTAAGCTCTGTTCTGTGCAAGTAAAGGGTAACGGGACATTAGTTTATTATAATGCTCCCAATAAATAATGCTTGTAGTAATAGAAAACACTGCATTTACTAATGCCTGATCATACATAATGTAAACAAGTACAGGGCTGTTTCTTTTTTGAGCTTATCGATCCACTCATCTTCTATGTGATAATTTCAGTGGATTTTTTTTTGCCTCTCTATTGATCTGCTTAAGCTTTCACTTGTTTGACAGTATGGAAACATTTGATTAAAAAATATTTTCGTTATCGTGTATATACAATATTTTTATTTTATAACTAGGCAATAGCTAAATCATGAAACTGTATTATTATGAAAGCAGAAAGAAATTTGTCACTGATTTAAAGACCACAAAGTAATAGGTCAGTATTTTATATATTTTTCTTTTAGATGATTTCTAGCTTTCTGTTTTGTAGTTTTTCATTCTGCATCAGCGCACATTGGCATTAGAATAAACACATTTAATGTATGTGCCATTTACACTTTATTTTTTGTGGACCCATTTCATTACCCTTTATATTTTTAGTTAATTCTATTAATTTCATGGTTATATAGCTGATATGAATCTTTTGTTTATATATAAAAAAAATAGTTTCTGTCTATTACGTATCAATTCAGTATAAACATAAAGAAATGAGCATATAATTATATAAAGGAACTAGGCTAATATATTTATGTATAATGCATATATGATGAATATATATGGATAATGCTATGATTGGCATGTGCAGTAAACGGGGTTGTTCAATACTGGGTAACAAATTATTAATAGCTATAATGTGCAGTTTAAAAAAAACTTGGTATGGAGAGGGAATTGAGCCACCTTGGATGGAGTGTTGCGGAATCTCCATGAAAACAATTTTAACTTGAAATTCACATTAAATAATAATGAAACTGTTGTTGAATTTTTAGATTTTTTGATATTAGTAGTTGTTGAAAAATTAGAAAGTTGTACCTTCCAAAAAACAATCACTCTCAATGATTTTACAGTGGAAAAGTATTACATGGAAAGTATTCAGACCCCTTTAAATGTTTCACTCTTTGCTTCATTGCAGCCATTTGGTAAATGCAAAAAAGTTCATTTTTTCTCATTAATGTACACTCTGCACCCCATCTTTACTGAAAACAAACAGAAATGTAGACATTTTTGCACATTTATTAAAAAAGAAAAACTGAAATATCACATGGTCATAAGTATTCAGACCCTCTGCTCTGTATTGAGTAGAAGCACCCTTTTGAGCTAATACAGCCATGAATCTTCTTAGGAATGATGCAACAAGTTTTTCACACCTGGATTTGGGGATCCTTTGCCATTCTTCCTTGAAGATCCTCTCCAGTTCCGTTAAGTTGGATGGTGAACGTTGGTGGACAGCCATTTTCAGGTCTTTCCAGAGATGTTCAATTGGGTTTAGGTCAGTGCTCTGGCTGGGCCAGTCAAGAATGGTCACAAACTTGCTCTGAAGCCACTCCTTTGTTATTTTAGCTGTGCGCTTAGGGTCATTGTCTTGTTGGAATGTGAACCTTCGGCCAAGTCTGATGTCCAGAGCACTCTGGAAGAGGTTTTCATCCAGGATATCTCTGTACTTGGCCGCATTCATGTTTCCTTCAATTGCAACCAGTTGTCCTTTCCCTGCAGCTAAAAAACACCCCCATAGCATGATGCTGCCACCACCATGTTTCACTGGTGGGATTGTATTGAGCAGGTGATGAGTAGTGCCTGGTTTTCTCCACACATACCACTTAGAATTATCAACAAAAAGTTCTATCTTCATCTCATCAGACCAGAGAATCTTATTTCTCATAGTCTGGGAGTCCTTCATGTGTTTTTTAGCAAACTCTATGCGGGCTTTCATATGTCTTGCACTGAGGAGAGGCTTCCATTGGGCCACTCTGCCATAAAGGCCTGACTGGTGGAGGGCTGCAGTGATAGTTGATTTTGTGGAACTTTCTCCCATCTCCCTACTTCATCTGTGAAGCTCAGCCACAGTAATATTGGGGTTCTTCTTTACCTCTCTCACCAAGGCTCTTCTCCCACAATTGCTCAATTTGACTGGACGGCCAGGTGTAGGAAGACTTCTGGTGGTCCCAAACTTTTTCCATTTAAGGATTATGGAGACCACTGTGCTCTTAGGAACCTTGAGTACTGCAGAAATTCTTTTGTAACCTTGGCCAGATCTGTGCCTTTCCACAATTCTGTCTCTGAGCTCCTTGGCCAGTTCCTTTGACCTCATGATTCTCATTTGGTCTGACATGCACTGTGAGATATGAGGTCTTATATAGACAGGTGTGTGCCCTTCCAAATCAAGTCCTATCAGTTTAATTAAACACAGCTGGACTCCAATGAAGTAGAACCATCTCTAGGAGGATCACAAGGAAATGGACAGCATGTGACTTAAATATGAGTGTCTAAGCAAAAGATCTGAATACTTATGACCATGTGATATTTCAGTTTTTCTTTTTTAATAAATTCGCAAAAAATTCTACATTTATGTTTTTTCAGTCAAGATGGGGTGCAGAGTTTACATTAATGAGAAAAAAAATTACCTTTTTTGAATTTACCAAATGGCTGCAATAAAACAAAGAGTGAAAATTTTATAGGGGTCTGAATACTTTCCGTACCCACTGTAAATTTAACTTGTATTGTCACCTGTAACAATGATTGGTACATTATTTTGGTGAATATAGGACACTAAAATGCAAATGTTCAAAAAATTAGAAATTTGAAGAAGAGGCTGCCAAAATGATTCTAGTATCATTCATTGAAATATTGAGACAGCTAGATATTATTTATTTTAAAAGATAGAGAAACAAGTTGTATCTAGTCGAGAAAAAAAAAAACACCAAAATAGCTTTAACTTTCAAAAAACATTTTAGGTAGATAATAGGATTGATATATTGATAGGAAACATTGGCCTGTGTTAATACAAGATAAAAGATTAGGCTCAATACATCTGAAAAAAGCACTGAAAGTGTTGCCCTTGGCCAAGGAACATAAAAAGACACCCCCCACAATATTGTTATCTTTGAAAGGATTTCACAGATGTGGCCGATGTGGTAATTGTAAATCAACTCATTTCTTCCCAAAAAGCAGTGTTAGCTCGACAGTAATTGTATTTGTATACAAAATCCTTGAATTTACAACATATAAAAGCGATGCAGTGATATATTTAATTACATGTCCGTGCCACGAACAATATATAAGACAAACCACCGGGAATATAAAGAAATGAATTGCTGAACATGTTTTCAATATCAGAATTGACTGTAAAAAAACATTTATTATCCCTTCATTTTTATCAAGAGAGATAGTTTTGTAGCCAAAATGTCTAGCAGAAAAGTAGTGAAATTCATGAGTGCAAAAGTTTACGGCCCAAGGGGCTAAATTTAGAGTTAGAATTTTTTGTATATATCAAAGATTAAAGGTGTAAGGTGCATTCAGCCATGACTTGTCATAAGTCAGACTGTATCCTGTACAATGATGGTTCTGTTAAGCATTAATTAAGCATTTTCTGTCATTTACTGCTGTTTTCTATTTTTCCATTATTTTTCTGCTATTTGCTGTTTTTTTTTTCTATAATCCTATAAACAGAGGAAAGTCAATGACAAGTATTGAAAAACATACACAGTTGTGCTCAAAAGTTTACATTCCCTGGATACAGTAAAGATGTATATCTTTGTACCGTGTTAGCCAGTAGATAGAAAAATATTTAGAGTTAAGAGTCCTCAGTGGTTGATACCTTTTAATGGCTAACTGAAAAGATGATAATTTGCAATTTGTTACCATCTTTTCAGTTAGCCATTAAAAGGTATCAAACACTGAGGACTCTCAACTCTAAATATTTTTCTACATTCCCTGGAAGAATTTTTGCTTTCTTGGCCTTTTTTCAGAGAAAATTAATGATAACACCAAAACTTTTTCTCCACTCATGGTTAGTGGTTTGTGAAGTCATTTATTGTCAAAATACTGTGTTTTCTCTTTCTAAATCATAATGACAACCCGAACCATCCAAATGACCCCGATCAAAAGTTTACATAACCCATTTCTTAATACCATGTATTGCCCCCTGTAACATCAATGACAGCTTGAAGTCTTTTGTGGTAGTTGTGGATGAAGTTCTTTATTTTCTCAGATGGTAAAGCTGCCCACTCTTCTTGGCAAAAAGCTGCAGTTCCTGTAAATTCCTGGGATGTCTAGAATGAAATGCGCGCTTGAGATCTAACCGGAGTGGCTCAATGATATTGAGGTCAGAAGACTTAGATGGCTACTCTAGAACCTTAACTTTGTTCTGCTGTAGCCAATGACAGTATGACTTGACCTTGTGTTTTGGATTGTTGTCATGTTGAAACGTCCCAGTACATCCCATGTGCAGCTTCCGGGCTGATAATTGCAGATTTGCCTCCAGTATTTGCTGATAATGTGCTGCATTCATCTTTCCTTCAACTGTAACCAAGTTTACTGTGCCTGATTAGCTCACACACCCCATAACATCAGCGATCTACCTCTGTGCTTTATAGTAGGAATGGTGTTCCTTTCATCATAGGCCTTGTTGACGTCTCTCCAAATGTAACATTTATGGTTGTGGCCAAAAAGTTAAATTTTCGTCTCTTCACTCCAAATTACCTTGTTCCAGAAGTTTTGAGGCTTGTCTTTGTACTGTTTTGCGTATTGTAGGTAAGATACTTTGTGGCATTTGTGCAGTAATGGATCTCTTCTCGTGACTCGACCATGCGGCCTATTTTTCTTTAAATGCCTCCTTAAAGTGTATCTTGAAACAGACACACCCCTAGTTTTCAGAGAGCCCAGTATTTCAGCTGATGTTATTTGTGGGGTTTTTTTTGCATCCCAAACAATTTTCCTGTCAGTTGTGGCCAAAATTTTAGTTGGTCTGCCTAACCGTGGTTTTATTTTTACAGACCCCCTGATTTTCCATTTGTCAATCACAGTTTGAACGCTGCTGACTGGCATTATCAATTCCTTGAATATCGTTTTGCATCCCTTTCCTGTTTTACAGTATACAGTTCAACTACCCTTTTTCAAGGATCCGTTGACAATTCTCTTGCTTTCTCCATGACTCACAATCCAGAAACATCAGTGGCTGTATGAAAGATGCAAAAATCTATATGGATCCCAGAAACTCACTCAGCTTTTATGCACACACACTGATTACAAGCAAAGAGGTCACAGGTGAGGATGTAGCCATTCAAACCCATTTGTGTCAACTTCTGTGCATGTTATCAGGCCGAAATCACCAGGGTATGTAAACTTTTGATCAGGGTCATTTGGATGTTTTGGGTTGTCAATATGATTTAAAAAGAGAAAACACAGTAATTTGACAATAAATGGCTTCACCCACCCACTAACCATGAGTGGAGAAAATTTTTTGCTATTGTCAATCATATTCTTTGAAAAAAGACCAAGAAAGCAAAAATTCTGTTGGGATATGTAAACTTTTCAGCACAACTGTATATACCATTATTTAAAATACTCAACAAAGTTTAAGAAATTATCAGTGGAGATACAGATGCAAAATATACTGCAAACAACAGGTGTGCACTAGTCCTGTTAAAGACAGCTCACATATCAATCCCTTATATCTATTAGGGGTCAAATCCCATAAGGTATTAAGCTGCTAGACACATGTCACAGAGGGTGTCACGATTCGACTGGCGAGTGAACTGGGACCAGGGGCACCTTTCCTAGCTCTACACTAGGGGGAGCCCTAGCTCATCCTGTTCCCCGGGATACTTCAGATGGCAAAGACACTGCGTCCTCCACCCTTGCCCTATTTCCTAGAACAGCACTTTGTCTGTCCCCTTCCCTCATCCAGGATAGAGAGGCTCTACTGTGCACCATAGTACACCAATCTGACAGACAAGGTAACAAAGACGAGGGTAAACTGAAAACTCCACACACACAAAATATACACTCACATGTAACAGAGGTATTCACCAGGGTGTGTAGGGAGGGGGAAGAAATAAAAACAGGAAAGGATAAGGAATTTCTAAGCGTACAAACCAGACAAGTCGCTAATAAACTCCTCCAGCTCTCCTTCTCAAAACCTACTTCTCCCACTCCAATATCATGCAGCAAATGCAAACTCTGACAAGGACTTGGTAGTCGTGCCGAGATTTTATAGGGAGAAGGAGGGACTAACGGAGCACAGCTGAATGTAGGAGTTTCCAATATGGCTGATTAACCCCTGTTCTTGTCTGTCACTGTCAGTGGATGGTGAGAAACCACTGGGGATCCACCTGAATGACTAGTGCACAGTGCGACTAGGTCACCAGTGGTTATTAAAAGTATTTTTTTCTCTGAGCGTTGCTGAGGAGCGGGAAAGCTGCGGGGGATGCCGGAAGGTGAGAATATCACGATTTTTTATTTTATTGTTTTAACAGGGATATGGTACCCAGGGCCTGGAGGAGAGTCTCCTCTCCTCCAGACCCGGGGTACCATCAGCACACGAACTGCTCACTTTGCGCATGGTGGGCATAGCCACATGCAGAAAGTAAGCTGTTCAATGCATTCCTATGGCGGCGGAATCGCCGTGATTCCGCAAAATTAATGAACATACTGCATTTTTTTCCGCAATGCATTTTTTTCCGCAGAATGTGCACAAAAATTGTTGAATGCATTCTAATTATAGGATGCTTAATACATACGTTTTTTAAACGTTTTTGCAGCGGAAAAATGCCGCAAAAATGCTAAAAAAATGCAAAAATTCCTTAACGTGTGCATACAACCTGATTGTACAGCCAGTGACTGATACATGCTGGATAGTATGTATCATGTTTCATGTTCTCTTTAAAGTTTTCTTCAGCATTTTTGACTGTGTTTATCTTGCTTTTTATTTTGTCTGAGTGTTTGGTGCAACATTATGCTTTCATATGTAATATATTCAATTATTTAATATAAAATATCCTTTTATGTACACATATATATTATTTGACTACTGTATGTACAGTTTTCATCATGCACATTGTCTTATTAATGAGCCTGTTGGGTTCCACTTACTTTTGTTTAATTAAATATAGCATGCCAACTTTATATGACAGTTTCTGTTATACTAGAGGCAAATTTTGTGTGTGAATTCAATCTAGTCTGTGTTCTATAAAACATTACAGTCCATGTTTTTGACAATTATCTATATTTTGTATAAGTAAAGGAGACAGGAGTGCAGTGGATCGCTGTGCTGCCGCTCATGATGGTTAACCCATTAACGATCGCCAATATGCCTTTTAACGGCAGCAGTTAAGTGTACTTATTCCTCAGCACCTCTTTTTAACAGCACTGAGAGATAAGGGTATGGCGCCACTTCAGCGTCGGAAAATCTCCGGGGTCTCAGCTACCGGGGTAGCTGAGACCCTGGAGAACATGATCGGGGCCGATTTTTATAGTCTCTTGTTAAGTGATCACTGTTATTCACTGAATAACGGCAATCACAAAAAAGTCTGATTTAAAATTAATTTCTCTCTCTTCTGATATGATCTAGCATATCAGAGGAGAAATGGGGTCCTTCGACCCCCGGTATCTCCACCATTCCCGAGCCCTCCTGATCCGTACCCCAGCCCTCCACATCATCTTCCTGGGAAAAAATTGCTGGTGCACAGACAGTGCACCCACAGAGATCGGACGGTACTCCACAACATTAGGGGATTTTTCTGTTGGTTCCTTTTGATCAATGAGTCAGACCCAATCACAGAGATCAAAATAAAAAAAAATAGTAAATCAAATCCGCCTTTGTCACTACCTTAGTTAAATAAAAATTATAAAATAAAAAATTTTAATTTTTTCCATTCTGTGCAGTTAGGGTTGGGGTTAGGATTATGTTATTGTTGTGTTAGGGTTAGGGTTGTGTTAAGGTTGGAGCTAGAATTGTTTTTTTTTTCAAAAGAAAAAATATGACAATATGACATCTAGTTTTGAGCACAAGTGCTCGCTACTCGAATTTGCATTGGGTGGTCGAGTATGCATGGAGTATCGCGGACCACCACATGTTTTTATTGGGGTGTTTAACAGCCACAAAACGTGGGGCAGGGACCTGAGCATGTCATTTGAGCACCCACAATATTTGATGCATACCCGAGCACCTGATGCAAACTGGAGTAGTGAGCACATTAATTACTACATATTCAATATGACAACCTAATGTTATCAAATTCTGTGCCATACTTCTGGGTTAAAAATGCTCACTATACTCCTGGATAAAATCCATGAGGGATGTGGTTTTCAAAATGGGGTCAGTTGTGGGGGTTTTTCACTGTTTAGGCATATCAGGGGCTCTCTAAATGTAACATGGAGTCCATTCTTGATTCCAGCCAATTTTGCATTCAAAAGTCAGACGGTGCTCCTTCACTTCCAAGCCCTGCACCCAAATAGTGGATTTCCCCTACATATGGGGTATCAGCGTACTCAGTCAGGAGAAATTGCACAACAGATTTTGGGGTCCATTTTCTCCTGTTACCCTTGTGAAAAGAAAAAAGTTTGAGTCTAAAGTAAATTTTTTGTGCAAAAAGTTAAATTTTTTCCTTTCACATTGCTGCAGTTTTTGTGAAGCAACTGAAGGGTTAATAAACTTTTTCAATGTGGGTTTGAGCACCTTGAGGGGTGCAGTTTTTAGAATGGTGCCACTTTTGGGTACTTTCTGTTATATAGACCTATCACATTCACTTCAAATCTAATGTAATAACTAAAATAAATGATTTTGTAAATTTTGTTGGAAAAATAAGAAATCACTGGTCAATTTTAACCCTTATAACGTCCTAACAAAAAAATATTATCCTTCCAAAATTGTGTAGGTGTAAAGTAAACATGTGAGAAATGGTATTTATGAACTGTTTTGTGTGACATAGCTCTCTGATTTAAGGACACAAAAAATTAAGTTTGAAGATTGCAAAATTTTGCAAAAAAGCTATGCAGACAGCTGCGGATGATATTAATTGCTTTGGAAGGGGCCATGGATACTGTCCCACCAGGCTGAAAACATCAGCTCTCAATTGCCCCAGAAAAGGCGCATCTCTAAGATGCGCCAATTCTGGCACTTAGCCTCGCTCTTCTCACTTGCCCTGTAGCAGTGGAATGTGGGGTGATAGTTAAGGGGTTGATGTCACCTTTGTATTGTCAGGTGACATCAAGCCCAAAGGTTAGTAATGGAGAGGCATCAATAAGATGCCCCCATTACTAACCCCATAGTCACATAGTATGAAAACACAGACACCCAGAAATTAAAAGTATGACACAGACTCCTTTATTAAATCTTAATTAAACCATACTTACGACCTCGCCCATTCCACCGACGCCCCTGTCATCTGCAAAAGAGTTAAAAATAAAAAACAATATTCCTCACCTGTCCACAGAGATGCTGCTAATCCATTTGTCCCACGATGGGTCTAGCTCTGCTACATCTAGATGGCAAGCTGAATGATGGCATGATGTGACCATACAGCCTGTCATCCAGCAGAGACATTGAGCAGCGTGTGCTCAGTGTCTCCCTGCGAACTTCTATTCCCTGTCTGAGTGCACTGCGAGCGTGAGAAAGTTCTCCTGCTCGCGGTGCCGTCAGAATGGTCCTGCGAGTTCACAGCCAATGAAGGCCCCATATATTATACCACCTATTATACTGCCATACAGGTGTAAAGTCCCCCAATATGTTAGTGTTTTTACTCTTTGTGGCTCCAAACATTAAGCACATCCCCTTATGTTGCAACCATAAATGAATAATGTCCTCCTATGTGGCCCTCATGCACTAATAATGTCTTCTCATGTGGTCACCATACATTAATACTGTCCCCCATGTGGCTTTGATTCATTAATACTGCATATATTGTGCCCCTATGATCTGCCCTCACAATACTCTTCACACTACTATTAAAAATAGTTTTCAACTGAAGGTCCATCAGGGAACTTACCACTAGTTTAAAATAGTGCTGGCACCTGTGGGCCACTCTTCTCCATGGACTTGGTTGTAGTTGCACTCTGTGTGACTGTGATCATTACACTATTGGTGGCCAAACTCTACAGCTTATGATAAAATAGAATTCTTTTATAGTAATTAAGGTTTCAGCAGATCGATCATCTATTTCTGCATTCAAATTGTTATTGAAACAGATAGCAGTAATGTCATATTAAAATGGAGAATTTGTTTTAAAATTAAATTTGTATCTTACAGAGACAGTCTAAAGACTTAAGACAGTATTTGACATTCTGCGGAAAGATCAAGAAAATGTTAGTCGTGAGAGTAAAACAGCTACGTGAAGTGTGAGAGTAAAACAGCAATGTGAAGTGTGATCATTTTGACAACCGACAGAAAAAAGGGCATTAACTAAACCAGCTGCAATTTTCTTGTTGCTAAATATAAACTAAAATGTGAATTCATGCGTATAAAGAGTTATTAACAAACAACTATTTGACATTTATATTGACACACATATATGGTGGGTCTGAAGTTTTAACATTTGTCTGTAAGGTTTGTTCTTTATAAGCTATATACAAAAGAAAAAAGCTGAAATCTTTTACTGAGGTTAATGCACACATTTACAATCAAGCATGTAATTGTTTTAGTTTTTCTAAACTTTTAAAAGTTTCTTGTTTTATGTTCGATGAATTGAACAGTAAAAAAATGGATCCAGTTAACGTATTATTGTAAAGGACAGACATTTATGCCTAGCAAAAAATTGAGAAAAAGGAGCGCAATAGTGATGCACACACAGCCCAATGCTCAATAAGAAATAGGCTTTATTAGAAAAACAATGACAAGTAGACAAAATACATAAATTAAAACACCATTAAAAACATATAACATACAAAGACAATGAAGACAATGTGCTGCAGGAATAAATGACACTGTAATATGCATAAAGTACAGTTACTCAATTAGATGGAATATTCATGAATATGAGCACGTGGATAGATCCATAGATTGGCTAGGTACCAAACACTAAATATATGCTATGACAGCTGTAGAAATGGCACTAGTAAAAATACCTATACCTTAATAAAGAAAAGGTGTGCTAAATATAATGCATTTGCACAACCAGAAAGTATCCTGTGTTCAGTCACAGTGTGTAATCATATCTCTAAGCCTTATATCCACATGATCTTACCCATGCATAACCATTATAATAATGAAGAGTCAAAAATTCAATCATAATTACAGGATGGGGAATGCCCTATACCCTGCCTGCATCAGTCCTTGCTTTTGCGAATGAATTGTAAACAAACAGCAAAGAGAGTGTTAAGATTAATATTTTAATTAAATACCACTAGTGATACGTGCTGGTCACTAAAGGGGCCTTTATACATAGCGAGATCGCTAGCGATCTCGCTACGTGTGAAATGTAGCGGCGACCGGCCCCCCCGCTGGCTATCGCTGATCGTGCTCGAATGCGCTGGTCCATTTTCTCATCGTTGGTGTCCCGCTGGCCAGCACTAATCGCTGTGTTTGAAACTTAAAAGCGACGAGCGACCTCGTTAGCGACGCAGGCGTGACAATGCTATGTTACAGGTCACGCCCCCTCTGCCCCTATTGGTGAGTGCAGCACTCCCAATGTGTGAAAATTGGGCGACACAACGCTGTAGCGCCTCCTTCCATTCTTTGTTCCTGTGCAGTGGATGGTATTAACCGGTTTGTCTTCTGCGTTCCCGTGTGAGTCGCTATAGCGTTGATATTTTAACTGAAATCACACTGCGGTTGCTTCAGCGTCCCTGTCTGAATCGCTACTGTGCTGTTATTCGTGGATTCATTTTATTCATCAAAGGACTGCTCTGTCTACTGAAGCACGCCCACCGAGGTCGGAATCGGTGACAATAAAGTAGTGTGACAAGGACTCAATGACCTGCGAGGTCGTTATGCAAATCGCTGATCTGTCTTGCATCGTTGAGGAGATAGGACTGTTTGAAAGCTAATTAGCGATCATGTAACGACGCACCAGCGATCTTTGCCTGGTCCGATCGTTATCCTGATCGCTGGTGCGTCGCTATGTGTGAAGGGGCCTTAAGGAGTTAAAAGTTGCCCTCTTCTCACCCCATAAACAGTTCCTTTTAGATACTTGAGTCAAGCTGAGAATTTTCCCTTTTTTTCAATGGTGCTTTTCTGTCTTGACATAAGTGTATCTTTTATTTATACAGCCTAAATGTAATTCACTACTTACAGCAAAGGGTTGCCATTTTGGAACTCTGTAAGATAAGCCCATCTGTTGATTGTTTTTCATGCAGTTTGTTAAATTGTAGCATATGTAAAACAGATTGAATAACTTGGCAATTTAAATATTATACAATTTTTTTCATATGGATCTTTTAATGCTGAATATCATTATTAAGCTCTGTTCACAACTCATTTTTTGCTGCGATGAAGTTATATATTGAAATTTTTTCTCTGACTTACACCTCTGAGCTATAAATAATTGCCCATTTACTAAGCTTAAGTGTATCCATTTGTCATATGTTGAGCTGATATGCTTTAGCAAAATGTACTAAACTTTGGTTTCCAATGCATGGTCACATAGTAAATAAACTTAAAGCGAACCTGCCACCAGGTTTGGCCAATAGGAGTTACTGCCACTACCTTTCAGGGCTTATCTACAGCATTTCAAAATGCTGTAGATAAGCCCCCAATTCGACCTGAAAGAGAAGAAAAATTACTTTTATTATACTCACCTGCAGGGCGGCCTGGTCCGAGGGATGTCGCTCTTCTTGGTCCGGTGCCTCCCATCTTCTTGCGATGCCGCCCTCCTGCTTGCTTCATGTGGTTGACTCATCCCTGCGTCATCCACACAGGCTCCCCGTTGTCGCGCTCCTCTGCAGGCGTACTTATCTGATCTGTTGAGGGCAGAGCGAAGTACTGCAGTGCGAAGGTGCCATGAAATGTCAGAGAGGCCTAGCGCCTGGCACTGCAGGAATTTGCTCTGCCCTCAACAGATCAGATAAGTACGCCTGTGCAGGTTAGAATGCTGTGTATAAGCCCTGAAAGGCTTTGGCCGTAACTCGTATCGGCCAAACCTGGTGACAGGTTCCCTTTAAATCAATCACTATATGTTTTTACAGAGAAGTAAATCATTGACCTATGCCTCTCAATGTATATTTAGTGGCCTACATCAGAAACTTCTTTCAAAAGAGTATGTCAGAGAAGACTCCTGATGGATACCTTGCACATAGCTAAAAACAAGGTGTGAGCTGAGCATCTGATCTACTATATTTATTGTTTTTTCTATATTGTAATGTCATGTACGGCATACAATAGTGGCAAAAGAAGTGAAGAACTGTAATTGGTTACATTAATTATCCCTTGAAAGAACCTGATTGTAACAAATTGTCTTTACTCAAGGTCAGGATTCTAAGTAGCATTTGTTATTAATTATTGTACAGAGCATCTTGGATTATTAGTGATATCTAGTACATTGTGGTTGAATATAGATTTTCCTCTTCATCATCATTGAGTAAAAGAAGTCATGACTCATGGAGTATTAGTAGTTTGAATGAAATATAAATTAAGTTGCCTGAAAATAAATCTAATGTAACATTGAAAGCAGGCTTTATAACACTAAGACCATGACTGCATCATCAGTTATAATTATGAAGATGTGTCATAAGACATTATTTGAGTGAGGATAAAACAAGATACCTGGAAACAGCATGACATGTTTACCTATTCTATTATATTTTTCCTTCAATCTTGTATTTGCCTTTGCAATATCTGTAAACATACTATTCAATGATTTCTTTACATATGCGAACATGTCACTAGGGTACAATTCTAGTATTGGCAACATAGAGAAGGAAAATGTGAAAAATAAAACCTGAAAATATTATGATGAACAAAATCAATACAGTGAAAAATAATTTACCTGATGTTCAAAACCAAGATTGCCAGTGCTGTGCTGGGTAAATAAAGATGTTTGCCATACATTTTCTCACAGTCTTCTGTGGGCTATTGCAATTTGAAGCCACTCACAACATACAGTGTCCGCATTTGGCTTAATGATCAAGCCCATCAAGGTACCGTATATACTCATGTATAAGCCGAGATTTTCAGCACCTTTTTTCGTGCTGAAAATGCCCCCTCGGCTTATACACGAGTCATAGGGCAGAAACCAGCGGGGAGGGGATGCCGCGGCAGGAGCCGGTGGCTGGGATCATACTCACCCCTCCCCGTGCCATCGCTGAGTGTCCCTGCAATCCTGCGTTCTCCCCAGCTTCCTTCAGCTCTCCAGCACTGAGCGGTGACGTAATACCCGCTCATTAAGGTCATGTAATATGGACGCGACGCCACTCCCATAGGTGTGGCCTCCATATTCATGGCCTTAATGAGCGGTATTACATCACCGCTCAGTGCTGAAGAGCTGCAGGAAGATGGGGAGAACGCAGGATTGCAGGGACGCTCAGCGATGGCACGGGGAGGGGTGAGTATGATGGAGGAGAGGACAAGGAGCACGGAACAGGACGGGGGGGAGAACGGTGGACGGGGGAAGCATAGAGGAGGACGGGGGAAGCTGGAGCAGGACGGGGGGGGAGATCGGTGGACGGGGGAAGCATGGAGGAGGACGGGGGAGAACGGAGGATGGGGGAAGCATGGAGCAGGACGGGGGGGAGATCGGTGGACGGGGGAAGCGTGGAGGAGGACGGGGAAGCATGGAGCAGGACAGGGGAGGATGGAGGGCACAGAGGAGCACTGAGCAGGACGGGGGGCACAGAAGGACGGAGAAGGAATGGGGGAGCACAGCGGAGGATGGAGCAGGAGGGGGGAGTACAGAGGAGAATGGGGGAGCACAGAGCTGGATGGGGGAGCAAGGAGCAGGACGGGGGCAGCACAGAGCAGGAGGGCAGTTTATACACCCGGCTTATACACGAGTCAATAATTTTTCCCAGTTTTTTGTGGCAAAATTAGGGGGGTCGGCTTATACACGGGTCGGCTTATACACGAGTATATACGGTAGTTATTTTGCCAGTAAAACACCCTACATAGTACATGAACTGATTCACTGACTTGTAGTGCCTTTTCGTCAAGCAGTGCCCCTCTAGAGTACAATGGTATACGTGCATCACTCCACTATATCTGAGCAATGATGGTCTCCTTTTTAGCTTGTAATATAGGGGCTTGAGGCAGGTGCTTGCTTTTGGGATGTACACTTACAAAGCTTTTATTGAGCAAAGTCAACAGCCAGGGATCTGTATGTGAGATACAAAAAAGAGCTCTTAGGGTAAATATGTTTTAATAAAAATTGCCAAAATTAATTGTACATGATCACCTTTTATCATTGTGCAAAAATAGTTACAATACTATTTAAATGTATGAGGTCATATGTCATTTACCCTACGAGCTTGATGGCTGAAGACCTGCACCAAAAAGTGTATTTGATAATTCTTTCAGTAGTGTTGAGCATTCCGATACTGCAAATATCGGGTATCGGCCGATATTAGCTGTATCGGAATTCCGATTCCGAGTTCCGATATTTTCGTCTTATCGGATACCGGAATCGGGATTGTCACTGTCACTGTCAGTGTCCGTCGGTCGGGTCTGTCAGGAGTCAGCGGCACTTACCTGGCAGAAGATCTCCGGCGGTCACGTCCTGCACTGCTTCATGGCCGCCATCTTCTTTCCCCGGCGGTCACATGCAGTTTCTCGCGATAACTGCAGTGACTGCTGGGTAATCGCGGCCGTAAAGCAGTCAGTCCGATGACGTCACCGCCGGGGAAGCAGGTAATCAGCTGTGCTGCGTTGCAATGACAGGCTCTGCCTGTCATTGCGATGTAGCAGAGCTGGATCGTCGTGGGACTGTCGTTATGGACTGCGTCGGACAGGTGGTATACTGTTGGTTTGTTTTTTTTCTTTTTTTACAGGAGATCGATGGCGTCGCAGGAATGAGAGTACAATAAAAAAAATGAAAACTGTGTTGTCTCTTTTATTTCATTAAAAGACTTTTTTCTTGCTGTCTTTTTTTTATACATTTAATAACTTTGGGATTAATAATGGATCGGTGTCTTATTGACGCCTCTCCATTATTAACCGGGCTTATTGTCACCGTGCAATCAACGGTGACATTAACCCCTTATTACCCCGCTTGCCACCGCTACAGGGCAAGTGGGAAGAGCCGGGTAAAGTGCCACAATTGGCACATCTTTTGATGCGCCAAATGTGGGGCTGCTGTAGCCTGGTATTATCAGGCTGTTGAGGGCCAAAATCCATGGGCCTTGACAGTCTTTTAATACCAGGCCGCAGCAGTCTGCATTTTACTTGGCTGGTTAACAAAAATAGGGGGGATCCCCACGCCGTTTTTTTTTCGAGGGGATCCCCTATTTTTGTTAACCAGCCAAGCTAAGCAGACTGCTGTGGCCTGGTATTATCAGGCTTGCAAGGTCCATGGATATTGGATCCTTACCAGCCTGAAAAACCAGGCCTCAGCGGTCTGCTTCATCTGGCTGGTTAACAAAAATAGGGGGGACCCCACGCCAATTTTTTTCGAGGGGATCCCCTATTTTTGTTAATCAGCCAAGATATGCAGACTGCTGTGGCCTGGTATTATCAGGCTGGCAAGGTCCATGGATCTTGGCTCCTTAACAGCCTGAAAATCCAGGCCTCAGCGGTCTGCTTCATCTGGCTGGTTAACAAAAATAGGGGGGACCCCACGCCAATTTTTTTCGAGGGGATCCCCTATTTTTGTTAATCAGCCAAGATATGCAGACTGCTGTGGCCTGGTATTATCAGGCTGGCAAGGTCCATGGATCTTGGCTCCTTAACAGCCTGAAAATCCAGGCCTCAGCGGGCTGCTTCATCTGGCTGGTTAACAAAAATAGGGGGGACCCCACGCCAATTTTTTTCGAGGGGATCCCCTATTTTTGTTAATCAGCCAAGATATGCAGACTGCTGTGGCCTGGTATTATCAGGCTGGCAAGGTCCATGGATCTTGGCTCCTTAACAGCCTGAAAATCCAGGCCTCAGCGGTCTGCTTCATCTGGCTGGTTAACAAAAATAGGGGGGACCCCACGCCATTTTTTTTTCGAAGGGAACCCCTATTTTTGTTAATCAGTTCCCTCTGACGTCACTGATTGTGTCCCTGGCTGACCTGAAGTGAAAGTGGAAAGCAATCAATTAAGCTTTCCACTTAAGGGCCCGTCTCACATAGCGATATCGCTACCGAGATCGCTGCTGAGTCACTAGTTTTGTGACGCAGCAGCGAGCTCACCAGCGATATCGCTGTGTGTGACATTCAGCGACGATCAGCCCCCCTGCCGGGTATCGCTGATCGTCGCTGAAATGTCAGGACCTTTGATCGCTGGTTTCCCGCTGACAGGCACACATAGCTGCGTGTGACAGGCGGGAGACCAGCGATCCGCTGGTAACCAAGGTACACAGCGGGTTTCCAGGCGCGGGGCTGTGCCTAGAAACCCGCTGTGTACCTTGGATACCAGCGCCCTGATGCAGGGAGCTGGTATCCAAGGTACATAGCGGGTTTCCAAGCGCTGCGCGGTGCCTGGAAACCCGCTGTGTACCTTGGTTACCAGCGGATCGCTGGTCTCCCGCCTGTCACACGCAGCGATGCGTGCCTGTCAGAGGGAAACCAGCGATCAAAAAAAGGTCCTGACATTTCTGCGACGATCAGCGATACCCGGCAGGGGGCTGATCGTCGCTGAATGTCACACACAGCGATATCGCTGGTGAGCTCGCTGCTGCATCACAAAACTAGTGACTCAGCAGCGATCTCGGTAGCGATATCGCTATGTGAGACGGGCCCTTAAGCGATGTTACCCGCAGTGTCGCTGTCCCAGATCGCTGCCTGAGCTGCCTGTTTGGCAGCTCAGCAGCGATCATGTAGCGATACACCAGCGATCCTGACAAGTGCATATCGTTGTCGGGATCGCTGGTGTATCGTTATGTGACACCCAGCCTTTACTCTCCTGTCAGGCAGGAGAGGAACTCAATCATTTGGGGTTTACTGTGAGGCTGCAGCATTAGCTGCGGTCCCTGCAGTAAACATTAACCCTTTCTGAAGGATTACACCGTGGGACCTGACTGTGCATGGGATAGGTAAGAATAAATTTGCTTTTTTATTTTATTTTTATTACAGGAAATGGTTTTTGCAGTAAAATAAAAGATGGTCAAAAACATGTGTCTTTATTTCATTAAAATGATTTTTAATTAAAGTGTGTGTGTTTTATTTTTATTTCATGCAATAGGATTAATAATTGATAGTTGTCTAATTGACAGCTCTCAATTATTAACCTGGCTTAAGGTCACCTTTCAATAGCAAGGTGGCTTTAACCCCATATTAACCCATTCGCCACCGCTACAGGGCAATGGGAATAGACGGGCAAAGTGCCAGAAAGGGCGAATCTAATTATAGATTTGTCTTTCCTGGGGTGTCTGGGGCAGATGTTAGTAGCCGGGGGGGGCAAAAATAATGGTCCCTCTCTGGGCTATTATTATCTGCCCCCACTCACTGGCTTTGTCTGTCTGGTTGCGAAAATAGGGCGGGAGCCCACGCATTTTTTTCAGCAATTTTACACCTCATATATATATATACATGTCATTGAATTTGTGACACATATATATATATATATTTATATTGTAGTTCATACACTTCTACATAGTATAATAGCCGCTAATTCAATTGCCGGCTTTTGTGAAAATGCAGAACCCGACATGAAATGACACTTGGTGTACATAGGGTTAACCATGTCTTTTCATGTCCTTTGCTATCTAATTTGCACAAACAATTAAATCAGACTATGTGTGCAAAATTTCACACCTGTAGGGGTTAATTAAAGGTGTAAATTCGTAGCAAAAAGTCCGTTTTTTTTACAACGAATTTACACCTTTAATTAACCCTACAGGTGTGAAATTTTGCACACATAGTCTGATTTAATTGTTTGTGCAAATTAGATAGCAAAGGACATGAAAAGACATGGTTAACCCTATGTACACCAAGTGTCATTTCATGTCGGGTGACCCGACATGAAATGACACTTGGTGTACATAGGGTTAACCATGTCTTTTCATGTCCTTTGCTATCTAAGGCCGGAGTCACACTGGCGACAAAATCGGACGACTGCAATGCGATGAAATATCGCATTGCAGTCGGACCTATGTTAATCTATGGAGCAGCTCCCAGTATCAGATTTTTTGTGGTCCGTTTTAAACGTCCGTGTACAATCGCAGCATGCTGCGATTGTCACCGATTGTCGGTCGACAATCGCCAATGCAAGTCTATGGGAGCGATGAAAAATCTGATTACAAACGGACCACACTGTGTGACTTGCGATGAAATCGCATCGGTGTCCTTTAGAAAAGCCGGCAATTCATCCCCGCCTATACTGTAAAATCACACTGACAGCTTTAATAAAGACTAGAAAGAATAGATATATACACATAGAACACATACATATATATATACATGTCATTGTGACATGTATATATACATATATTTATAGTTCCTAGACTTCTACATACTGTAATAGCCGCTAATTCAATTGCCGGGTTTTGTGAAATCACAGAAGCCGACATGAAATGATACATTGTTTCCACACATTTAACCATGTAATTTCATGTATTTTTATATATGTTTGAAACATACAATTACATGAGTGTATTTGTGCAAAATTTCAGACATGTAGGGGTTAATTAAAGGTGTAATTTCGTTGAAAAAAAATGCGTGGGCTCCCGCTGTATTTTCTCCACCAGACAGACAAAGCAAAGCGCGTGGGGGCAGATAATAATAGCCAGGGAAGGTGCATTTTTTTGTGCCCCCCTGGCTACTAACATCTGCCCCCAGACACCCCAGAAAGGGCAAATCTATAATTAGATTCGCCCTTTCTGGCACTTTGCCCGTCTATTCCCATTGCCCTGTAGCGGTGGCGAATGGGTTAATCTCACCTTACTGTCACCTTGCAATTGAAAGGTGACCTTAAGGCAGGTTAATGATTGATAGCTGTCAATTAGACAACTATCAATTATTAATCCTATTGAAGTAAATAAAAAAACACACACACTTTAAGAATAAATAATTTTAATGAAATAAAAACACTTTTTTTTGACCATATTTTATTTTACACTAAATCCGTGCGAAGCCATTGATCTCCTAAAATAAAGAAAAAGAAATAAAACAACATTATTCTTACCTATTCCGCCGATCTGTCACGTCCCACGCTGTAATCCTTCACAAAGGGTTAACTAGCTTTGAGCCAAGCAGTGCAAGTAATCCTGCATGCTCAGCTCAAAGCTCATGAATGAATAAGTTCCTCTCCTGGCGACAGGAGAGGATGTGTTTCATGAATGAAGCTTAATTGATTGTGTCCACTTTCCCTTTAGGTCAGGTCACTACAGTTAAATTGGCAAGAAATCAATTAAGCTCCATTCATGAATCTATTCCTCTACTTTCGCTGGGAGAGGAACTTATTCATTCAGGGGAATACAGGTCTGAGACAGCATTATTAGCTCTCTGCGACCTGTAACCTGTTAACCCCTTTCTGATGGATTACACCGTGGGACCTGACTGTACATCGGATTGGTAAGTATAATTTTGCTTTTTTATTTTATTTTTATTACAGGAAATGGTTTTAGCAGGAAAATAAAATATGGTCAAAAACTGTGTGATTATTTAATTAAACTTATTTTTTATTAAAGTGTGTGTGTTTGATTTTTCTTTCATACAATAGGATTAATAATTGATAGTTGCCTAATTGACAGCTATCAATTATTAACCTGGCTTAAAGTGACCTTTCAATTGCAAGGTCATTTTAACCCCTTATTAACCCATTCGCCACCGCTACAGGGCAATGGGAATAGATGGGCAAAGTGCCAGAAAGGGCGAATCTAATTATAGATTTGCCCTTTCTGGGGTGTCTGGGGGCAGATGTTAGTAGCCAGGGGGGGCACAAAAAAAATGTACCCTCCCTAGGCTATTATTATCTGCCCCACTCGCTTGCTTTGTCTGTCTGGTGGAGAAAATACAGCGGGAGCCCACGCATTTTTTTTTAACGAATTTACAACCTTTAATTAACCCCTACATGTCTGAAATTTAGCACACATATACTCATGTAATTGTATGTTTCAAACATATATAAAATACATGAAATTACATGTTAAATGTGTGGAAACAATGTATCATTTCATGTCGGCTTCTGTGATTTCACTGAAGCCGGCATTGAATTAGCGGCTATAACAGTATGTAGAAGTGTAAGAACTATAAATATATGTATATATATATATGTCACAATGACATATATTATATATAGATATATATATATCTATATATATATATATATGTGCTCTATGTGTATATATCTATTCTTTCTTTTGGCATTTAAATACTATTCTTTTGGATCCATTATATGTCATTTTTGCAAGCCTGCGAGAAAATCTCGCAAGTCGGATGAAAATCGGATGTTACAAGGTACACACACATGCGATTAAATCGCATCTTTGAAGGAAAATCGGATGCCAGAAGGATGTGTGATGTTTTTATTTTGATCCGATTGTCGACCGTCTAAAACGGACCGATTTTTTGTGGTTGTGTGTGACTCCAGCCTAATTTGCACAAACAATTAAATCAGACTATGTGTGCAAAATTTCACACCTGTAGGGGTTAATTAAAGGTGTAAATTCGTAGCAAAAAAAGTCCGTTTTTTTACAACGAATTTACACCTTTAATTAACCCCTACAGGTGTGAAATTTTGCACACATAGTCTGATTTAATTGTTTGTGCAAATCAGATAGCAAACGACATGAAAAGACATGGTTAACCCTATGTACACCAAGTGTCATTTCATGTCGGGTGCTTCTGTCTTTTCACTGAAGCCGGCTTTACCCGGCAATTGAATGAGAGGATATTTTACTATGTAGAAGTGTATAAACTATACATATATGTATATATATATATGTCACAATGACATGTATATATATATATATGTATTCTATGTGTGTATATTTAGTGTTTACAAGGAAAGAATGGGTTTTTTTTAGTTGCGATATTTTGTTCCATAGATTACATGGGACTTCCGGTTATCGGTATCGGGTATCGCGATATTTTAGTGATATCGGCGATACCATTCCGATTCCGATACTTTAGGATATCGGAAAGTATCGCTCAACTCTATCTTTCAGTGAAAAAAGGAGACATCAAAAGGCACACTACACAGCATTTCATAACCAGAGAGGCGTAGCTTTGTAATGTTTGTGGTACATGAGAACATGGTCTAAATGTCTTCATATGCTTTTCTGCACACAGCACAATGATACACATATGGTTATAGACAAGAATATGTATACTATACAGACAAGATTTTAGAGACATACAGTTCATACATAAGTATGATTTGATACCTGTGGTAGATCTGCTCATTTGGCTGCACATAGAGATAGAAACAGGAATATTTTCTCTTTAAGTCTTCCACTGGCTTATTAAGAGTACTGCATAAAAAAAGTTCAATGTTAGTAAAATCAAAGTCGGCCTTCCTAGCCTAACAGGAAAACAAAAACATAACATATGGCACAGTCCTTGTTGCTATGGGAACTGCCGCTTCAGGAACAAACAACAAAAGGTTCAGCTTTCCTTAACATGAATCCATAGCACCAGAACTTGCACCTACAGGCACATCCTACACGGAATGCTCTAGAAGGCTTTGTATTTCTCCTCTGGACTCATCCCATTTACAGTTGTTCAATCACCTAGCACTAAACATGGGTGATTAACCATTTTCAGCACTTCGTGTGCTGGAGAATTTCCTAGTTTGCTATCACTGAAGCTAACACCCTTAGCGAGACATACCTTTCGTCCAGTTCTTGGCCAGTGACTTTGTCATATATTCCCCTCTACTCAAAGCTGGAAGTTTTGTAATCTTCAGTGACCAAACAGAAAGTTAGTCTGCGCAACCATGCAGCTTCCCAGGCCTGTGTTTCAATCTTGGAACAACATCACTGCTTCCAGTGACCATTTGGCTATCAACATCTTCGTGCACTTAAAAAGGTCGGACAAGGGGTGCGGCCATAACACAGAGGGGATGCCAGTTAGACTCAGGGATTGGTGAGACTTTTAAAGGGTCAACCTGTTTCTGATCCCTGCAATTAAGGTCTCCGCCCCTCCCCCACAAGTCTCAAAACAAATTCCGGCCTATGATAATTGGGTGCCATAAATTCTAGACCACACTGACCTCATAGAACTCAGTAACTCGGGTCATATCAATAACAATTCTGGCCACCAGATAGTCTTTAGCATCCCCGTAAATGCAGTGGATCCCCCCCTTTTTCCCAAGGATCAATTAGAGAGGGGGTGTGGCCCCTCACAAAGGTCACCCAAACCCCTTTGAGTCTAGTAGGCCAGTCTTTTGGGAGAACATTTACTTTAAGGACTGCAAAAGTGGAATATGTGTAGAATGAACACCGGGTCCCATGCTACAGTCGATTTTCTCGGTGGTCAGGGAAAATATGCACCCTATGTGACCGGGCCTTGATACATTGCCTTCCCCTTGTGGTTCAATTTTATGGACTGTCACAAAGAACAATGTTGGGAATTTTTCCCCTTTCTATGATACCAGAAAAACTAAAGAAACTCGCCACCACACTCTGATAAAACTCCCCCTGGTCAAAGTGTGATCAAAAATCATTGCTTTGCTCATATATAAGAAAAACACAATTCTGCATGTTACCTGTTTATTATTTAAAATTTAATATTTTGTGTGCCACAAAAAATACTGCTTCCTGTTTGACACAAGTAATTTTCCCTTTAGAAAGACCTACCAAACAATGTAGCATTGTGGGTCATCTTTTTTTAGATGGGGAAATACCCTTTTTTAAGTTAAAAACTTGAAGACAATATACACACACTTTATTTTTTTAATAACCATTAATCTTATATTTTTGGGTTGCACCATTTCTGGCATTTGATGCTTATCCTTTTTTGGTCAGGGGAAAATAAATTCTTTAAGCAAAAATCTGCTAACAATTTTTAGAACAAAAATGGGACATTCAACTGTGCAGGTCCCTTTTTTTTGGGGCACGTTTTTTAAATTGTGAAATTCAACACGTACATAACCCCAGTTTAAAAATTTCCTGGCAGGCTTTTATTACAAAAAGCTTTTTAGCCGTCACGTGAAATTTGCCTCACTTTTTCTGGCTGATTTCATATTTTTCCAGGGTGGTTAAAGTGTTTATGAAAAATGTTTTATAAAACATAAATGTTAAAACAAACAGAGTTCTTGGCACTACCTCAAGGAGCACAAAATAGGATTCCCACCCAGTAAATTGCAGGAAATGACGTATTGTGTTTCCGTCTGGTTTTCCTTTCTTTAAAAACTAAAACCCAATTTAAAGAAAGGGAAAAAATACTACAAATGAAACATCTCATTACAGTAATATATCATCGTTTAAAGGAATCACATTAACAAGAATACATATCACCATTTTTGTTAAATAAAATAAGGGGGGGAAAAAAACACCATAACTGCTAGAGATTTTAATTTACAGAGAATTGATAGAACATGATAACCAGGACAATGTAACAGGAAGCCCCACATTGGTAAAAAAGAGAAATATCATCTAAAAACATCATCAATATAACCAGGAGGAACTGAGAGAAATAAGAAAAACAAAGAAAACAATTTTTACCATGATACTGCCTCAGTGTAACCCCGGGGGGGGGGGGGGTTTTGGAGGCGTGAAGAAAAGCTCACCGGGAGATATACCACAAAAAGGGAAAAGGGTGTATCAGAAGAATGGGTTGGGATAAAGCACGTCCGTTGCCAGCAGAAGGGCCCTCTAAAATTAACTGCGGTAAACACCCTGCTTAAAAAGGAAGCTGTCATATTTTCCCCCTGTGGAATTTCCGTTTATGACGCACTCCTTAACACACATCACGTGTTTTCAGTTGGGTCACTGGAAGATACATGTGGATGGATGAGTTTCGCCTCGGTTTACCATTTTTGGTGGGAAGCGGCACTTAGCTGCATTCAAATAGTCACCAAATTCACACAGAGGTAAGTATGTGTCGCCTCCACCTATTTGGGGGGTCCACAAAACGAAGTAAAACTTAAGGGGCAAATTGACCCCAATATATTGGTCTTTGGAACCATACCAATCTAAAAATCGCTATAAATTTGAAAAAAGGGGGGGAAAAGATGAAATTCTTGAAAAAAAGGAAACTAATAAAAAATAGTAATAAAAAAAATGTTAGAAAATTGGGAAAGTAAAGAGCAAAGAAAAAAAAACAAAAAGAACAATAAAAAAAAACAAAAGTAAAAAAAAGGGAAAACAAAATATTTTTTTAACAATTACAGTCACCCTTTTAGGAAAAAGAATTAAAAAAATGCCACCATACCAGCCCCTGTGTTTGAAAAAATAGGGAAACAACCTATACTTGTTGTATAAAGCAAAGGAAAAAAAAGAAAAAATTTTTATTTTAAAGAAAATTTTAATAAAGCAGAGATCTCAAATCTCGGTTTTTCATTTTTCCCCCTTTTTTGCCCCCCCCAGGTCCCCCCTTTTGAGTTCTATCTGGAACCTATTCATTTTTCATTGGTAAATTTACTTTTCCATCCAATTATGAAAGACTTTTTTAAGGTGAAAACCCTTTTTTGGCAAAACAAAAAATTTAAATATGTTCGCTCTTTCAAGTCAAGTTTCCTTTTTCCCCGGGGAAGTTTTTCATTTGGAAATGTAGGGGAAAAATGCCCCCTGTAAATAAGGGGGTGGAAAAGAATTTCCCACATCGTTTTTTTCGGGGTAACACGGACCCCAATAAAAATTTTTATTTACCCCCTTTAAAATCATTGTGGGGAAATTTTTTTACCTACTTATTGTGCGATTTGGGCAAGCTAGCAGGGGTTTTTTTTTTTGGGTTTTGGGTTTTTTTTCTAATAAAATTGATTTTTTTTGGGTTTTTTTGAGGTTGGACTTCTTATTTTTTGGGGGTCATTTTAAATTTTGAGTTCTTCCTTTTTCAAAATGACTTTATTGGGAAAAAAAAATTTTTTCATTTTTAAAAAAATTTTATCTTAGTGACAATGCGGGTTTAGAGCCCGGGCCCTTCCCTTTGGGGGGTTTAAAAAAAAATTTAAACCCATTTCTGTCATGACTTTTTAAAAACTTAATTATGCACATTTTTTAAGAAATAACCCACTTGGGAAAAATTTTGGGGGGGGGGGTCAGAAACCAGTATTCTATTTTACTTGATTTTTAGTAAAAAAAGAAATTTTTTTCCGTTTTAAAAAAAAGGGGGGAAAGGGCCCGGGGGCCAAAAGGGGGAAAAACCGATTGAATGCCCAAAAATTTGCTAAAATTTTAAACTTCGCACATTTTTGGAGGGTCTTCATGAGCGCATAAAGCGGTGATTTTTTAAAAATCATAAAGCCAAAGGGTTTTGGGGGGTTTTTTTTGAGATTCACTTGGCAGCTTATGGGGGGTTGTGTGTCACCTAGGGGGGTTAAAGGGTTTTTTAAAAAATTAGTCAAAAAGGGAAAAAGGGCGGAATAAAATATGTCCCCCCCCAATTTTTTTAAAATCAAAAAAAAGATCACCAGTATTTTAACAGGGACATAAAAAAGAATAACAACTGATGTACATGTTCATCACTGCCCTTTTTTTTAAGGGGGAAACCCCCCAAAAAATCATGTAAATGCCCCCAGAAGGGGAAGGGGGGGGATCTCAGCGGGTGGATGTTGGGGTAATATAATGGCACGGGCCCCAAGGGGGAAGGGACTGATAGAGTAAAAAAATGTAAAACGGGGGGGGGCTTTCCAACCCCCAACTCCCCGAAAACAGGGAAAAAAAAGGGTGAACCAAGGTCCTTTTTTTTTGCTTCTCGCATGAAAATTTTTATGCCAAAATGTTTTTGTGGAATGACTGGTTTTTTGCTAAAATTTAAAGCACAAAAAATAACTTTTTGGGGGACCCCACTTTTAGAGTTTGCCTGAAAACAAAAGGGGTAATTTTTTACTTTTTTAAGGGGGGAGTCCAAATTGGTGTTTTCCCAAAAATAAGCTTATTTACATGCCAGAAAGCTACCCGCCGTGCTAATGTTTTTGCCATCTGCCTCCCCAAAAGTTTAAAAACAAGCCGCCGAACACACCCAAACAAAAATTTGACAAAAGGATGTATAAATCTGAAAAAATAACAAAAACACTTTTTTAGCATAAAAAATTTTAAAAAAAAAACTAAAACTAAAAAAAAAAGGGGGGCCCCCCTTTTTTATACCTCCCATAACCCTCAAATAAATTTAAAATTTTTCCCTATTGCATGTCTAATAACCCAAAAAAAATTTTGAAGGTTTTTTTATTTTTAAATACAAAATTTAAATATTGCACACTTCTATAGAGTATAGCTGACCCTGAACAACGATTGCATATTGTTCACGGGGAAGACTGTTATAGGCATTTCATTTTTTAAAAATTTTTAAAATTTTTTTTATAAATTTTTTAAAAAAAAAGCCTTGTGATTTTTTTAATCTTTAAGGGGATTTTAAAACCCCTTGGGGAAAATCCTAAATAATGGATTTTTTTTCCCCTACAAGTTGAGAAGCCTTTTTTTCCCCGCCTGCAAAAACAGCAACCATTTTTGTTCTTAAAAATTTACTTTTGTATGGTGTATCAAAAATTTTAAAAATTTCATTTCACAAAAAATACTTTTATAATCCCCCCTAGTTTTTTTGCCCATAACTCCCCCAAAAAAAAACCCTTTTTTTTTTTCCCCCATTTGCTCCCCCTGTGTATAAACAACACCCAAAAGAAAAACCTCCCCCCAAAAAAGGGAAAAATTTTTTACCCTAAATTTTTAAAATTTTTGTAGCCTCAAAACTATCACAAAAAATGATGCTCCCAAAAGTTTGCAAAAAAGGTGTTTTGGGGGCCATCGTTACCATCCCCCTTTTTCCCCCCGGTTTCCCAAATTTTTTGTGGTAATTTTTTCATTTGAATGCAGTTTGTATTAAATTAAAATTTAAAGGGGTTCAAAAAACTCCTTGGGGGCCCCCCCAAAATTTGGGGGTTTTATCAAAGGCTTTGCGATATTTGCTTTTTTGCTAATTTTTTTGTAAAATTTAAATTTTTTTTAATAATTTATCAAAGCTTTGGGGGGGGGAAAATTTTAAAAAAAACCCAAACTCTATAGCTCTGCATTTAAAATGAAAAATTTTTTTTTCTTTCTCAAATGTACTAAATGCCCATAGACTGGGCCCCCTAAAAATTATGCTTTTGATATTTTTTTCCCTTTTTTTAAATATTAAAATGTTTCTTGTTAAATGCCTTTTTGGTGGCCCATCCCTTTTTAATGATTGCTTTAAAAAATTTTTTCCCCAAAAAGGGCCCCCGAAAAGAATAAACCTGAAGTGAATGCAAATTTTTTTTGGGGGTTTTTAGGCGCCCAAAAGGAATAAGAGTCTCAATCCAAATTTTTTTAAAAAAAAACATTTGAGTGGGGATTTAAAACAACATTTCAATTGGGAGATTTCAAAATCTTTTTTTATCAAAACCCAGTTTTTTTCTATAAATTGGGTTTTCATTGAATAAACCTAATACTTCGGCAAATGAACTAAAAATATCCTTTTTCCTAACTTAAAAACGGGTTTTGAAAAACGGGGGAATCCAGCAAAAAAAAGATTTTGTGATGAAGGGCCCCTATTTCCTTAAGGGGCCCCCCTTCACACTTCCATAACGTTTACCCATTTTTCCCCCGTACCGGGGGCATGTACGCATGCCACCCCCTTTTAAAAAAAGGGCGCATACATTTTCCCTGTTTTTACACAGACACCCGTCCCCACACGGAGACATGTTTCCCTTTTTTTTTAAAATTTTTGGGGTTTTTCCCTTTGGGTTTTCCCCAAAATTTCCCGGGGTTTTTTGGGGAAAAAAAAGGGGGTTTAAGTCCCAAAGGGGGTATTTTCCAAAAAAACACGCGGCAAACAGCTTTTTTTGTTAAAGGAAGGAAAAATATCAAAATCCCCTAACCTTTTTCCCCGTAAAACAAAAAAAAAAAAAAACAAAAAAAAAAAACTTTAACAAATACTTCCCTACACTTTTCTTGGGGTTTCCCCAATATAAATTTAAAAATTTTTTTAAAAAAAAAAAAACCCCCCAGGTCCCCCCGTATCCAAAAAACTAGTATTTTTGCGGAAAAAAGTTTTAGCGATTGCAACTGACAAAAAGGGTATGGGGGGGCCCGTTTTATGCTTTCCCTGGGGCCTTTTTTTACAGCCACTTATGGGTTCCCCCCCCTGCTCAGTGCAAACCCCCCGGAAATTTTGAAAAACGGGGGAAAACATTTGCATTAGTAAGGGGGGGTCTTTTTGATATCTTTAGTTTTTAAACCAGGGGGGGAAACACACGATACACGGGGAGCACAGGATGACAACGGTTAAAAAAAAAAAACACAGAATCAAAAAAAAAAATCCCCCCATGTTTAAGGGTCTAAAAGAATTTTTTTCATTTTTGGTTTTTTAAAAAAAGGGTCATAAAACATTTTTTTTATTAGGTGGGGCACACAATCGATAAAAAAATCGCCCTATTTTAC
>JARQOD010000007.1:173851253-173899957 GCA_033576555.1 Oophaga sylvatica | reverse complement strand
TGTAAAAAGATGCAAAAACTTTTGGCCCCCAGAAATCACCACTTTTATGCACACACACGATTACAAGCAAAGAGGTCACAGGTGAGGATGTACCATTCAAACCCATTTGTGTCAACTTCGTGCATGTTACAGGCCGAAATCACCGGTATGTAAACTTTTGATCGGGGTCATTTGGATGTTTTGGGTTGTCAATATGATTTAAAAAGAGAAAACACAGTAATTTGACAATAAATGCTTAAACCCCCCCACTAACCATGAGGGGAGAAAATTTTTTGCTATTGTAAATCATATTCTTTAAAAAAAAGACCAAGAAAGCAAAAATTCTGTTGGATATGTAAACTTTTCTAGCACAACTGTATATCCCAAATTATTTAAAATACTCAACAAATTTTTAAGAAATTATCAGTGGAGATACAAAATGCAAAATATACTGCAAACAACAGGTGTGCACTAGTCCTGTTAAAGACAGCTCACATATCAATCCCTTATATCTATTAGGGGTCAAATCCATAAGTATTAAGCTGCTAGACACATGTCACAGAGGGGTCACGATTCAAACTGGCGAGTGAACTGGGACCAGGGGCACCTTTCCTAGCTCTACACTAGGGGAGCCCTAGCTCATCCTGTTCCCCGGGATACTTCAGATGCAAAGCACTGCGTCCTCCACCCTTGCCCTATTTCCTAGAACAGCACTTTGTCTGTCCCCTTCCCTCATCCAGGATAGAGAGGCTCTTATGTGCACCATAGTACACCAATCTGACAGACAAGGAAAACAAAGACGAGGGTAAACTGAAACTACCACACACACAAAATATACACTCACATGTAACAGAGGTATTCACCAGGGTGTGTGGGGAGGGGAAGAAATAAAAACAGGAAAGGATAAGGAATTTCTAAGCGTACAAACCAGACAAGTCGCTAATAAACTCCCCCCAGCTCTCCTTCTCAAAACCTACTTCTCCCACTCCAATATCATGCAAACAAATGCAAACTCTGACAAGGACTTGGTAGTCGTGGGCCGAGATTTTATAGGGAGAAGGAGGGACTAACGGAGCACAGCTGAATGTAGGAGTTTCCAATATGGCTGATTAACCCCTGTTCTTGTCTGTCACTGTCAGTGGATGGTGAGAAACCACTGGGGATCCACCTGAATGACTAGTGCACAGTGCGACTAGGTCACCAGTGGTTATTAAAAGTATTTTTTTCTCTGAGCGTTGCTGAGGAGCGGGAAAGCTGCGGGGATGCCGGAAGGTGAGAATATCACGATTTTTTATTTTATTGTTTTAACAGGGATATGGTACCCAGGGCCTGGAGGAGAGTCTCCTCTCCTCCAGACCCGGGGTACCATCAGCACACGAACTGCTCACTTTGCGCATGGTGGGCATAGCCACATGCAGAAAGTAAGCTGTTCAATGCATTCCTATGGCGGCGGAATCGCCGTGATTCCGCAAAATTAATGAACATACTGCATTTTTTTCCGCAATGCATTTTTTTCCGCAGAATGTGCACAAAAATTGTTGAATGCATTCTAATTATAGGATGCTTAATACATACGTTTTTTAAACGTTTTTGCAGCGGAAAAATGCCGCAAAAATGCTAAAAAAATGCAAAAATTCCTTAACGTGTGCATACAACCTGATTGTACAGCCAGTGACTGATACATGCTGGATAGTATGTATCATGTTTCATGTTCTCTTTAAAGTTTTCTTCAGCATTTTTGACTGTGTTTATCTTGCTTTTTATTTTGTCTGAGTGTTTGGTGCAACATTATGCTTTCATATGTAATATATTCAATTATTTAATATAAAATATCCTTTTATGTACACATATATATTATTTGACTACTGTATGTACAGTTTTCATCATGCACATTGTCTTATTAATGAGCCTGTTGGGTTCCACTTACTTTTGTTTAATTAAATATAGCATGCCAACTTTATATGACAGTTTCTGTTATACTAGAGGCAAATTTTGTGTGTGAATTCAATCTAGTCTGTGTTCTATAAAACATTACAGTCCATGTTTTTGACAATTATCTATATTTTGTATAAGTAAAGGAGACAGGAGTGCAGTGGATCGCTGTGCTGCCGCTCATGATGGTTAACCCATTAACGATCGCCAATATGCCTTTTAACGGCAGCAGTTAAGTGTACTTATTCCTCAGCACCTCTTTTTAACAGCACTGAGAGATAAGGGTATGGCGCCACTTCAGCGTCGGAAAATCTCCGGGGTCTCAGCTACCGGGGTAGCTGAGACCCTGGAGAACATGATCGGGGCCGATTTTTATAGTCTCTTGTTAAGTGATCACTGTTATTCACTGAATAACGGCAATCACAAAAAAGTCTGATTTAAAATTAATTTCTCTCTCTTCTGATATGATCTAGCATATCAGAGGAGAAATGGGGTCCTTCGACCCCCCGGTATCTCCACCATTCCCGAGCCCTCCTGATCCGTACCCCAGCCCTCCACATCATCTTCCTGGGAAAAAATTGCTGGTGCACAGACAGTGCACCCACAGAGATCGGACGGTACTCCACAACATTAGGGGATTTTTCTGTTGGTTCCTTTTGATCAATGAGTCAGACCCAATCACAGAGATCAAAATAAAAAAAAATAGTAAATCAAATCCGCCTTTGTCACTACCTTAGTTAAATAAAAATTATAAAATAAAAAATTTTAATTTTTTCCATTCTGTGCAGTTAGGGTTGGGGTTAGGATTATGTTATTGTTGTGTTAGGGTTAGGGTTGTGTTAAGGTTGGAGCTAGAATTGTTTTTTTTTTCAAAAGAAAAAATATGACAATATGACATCTAGTTTTGAGCACAAGTGCTCGCTACTCGAATTTGCATTGGGTGGTCGAGTATGCATGGAGTATCGCGGACCACCACATGTTTTTATTGGGGTGTTTAACAGCCACAAAACGTGGGGCAGGGACCTGAGCATGTCATTTGAGCACCCACAATATTTGATGCATACCCGAGCACCTGATGCAAACTGGAGTAGTGAGCACATTAATTACTACATATTCAATATGACAACCTAATGTTATCAAATTCTGTGCCATACTTCTGGGTTAAAAATGCTCACTATACTCCTGGATAAAATCCATGAGGGATGTGGTTTTCAAAATGGGGTCAGTTGTGGGGGTTTTTCACTGTTTAGGCATATCAGGGGCTCTCTAAATGTAACATGGAGTCCATTCTTGATTCCAGCCAATTTTGCATTCAAAAGTCAGACGGTGCTCCTTCACTTCCAAGCCCTGCACCCAAATAGTGGATTTCCCCTACATATGGGGTATCAGCGTACTCAGTCAGGAGAAATTGCACAACAGATTTTGGGGTCCATTTTCTCCTGTTACCCTTGTGAAAAGAAAAAAGTTTGAGTCTAAAGTAAATTTTTTGTGCAAAAAGTTAAATTTTTTCCTTTCACATTGCTGCAGTTTTTGTGAAGCAACTGAAGGGTTAATAAACTTTTTCAATGTGGGTTTGAGCACCTTGAGGGGTGCAGTTTTTAGAATGGTGCCACTTTTGGGTACTTTCTGTTATATAGACCTATCACATTCACTTCAAATCTAATGTAATAACTAAAATAAATGATTTTGTAAATTTTGTTGGAAAAATAAGAAATCACTGGTCAATTTTAACCCTTATAACGTCCTAACAAAAAAATATTATCCTTCCAAAATTGTGTAGGTGTAAAGTAAACATGTGAGAAATGGTATTTATGAACTGTTTTGTGTGACATAGCTCTCTGATTTAAGGACACAAAAAATTAAGTTTGAAGATTGCAAAATTTTGCAAAAAAGCTATGCAGACAGCTGCGGATGATATTAATTGCTTTGGAAGGGGCCATGGATACTGTCCCACCAGGCTGAAAACATCAGCTCTCAATTGCCCCAGAAAAGGCGCATCTCTAAGATGCGCCAATTCTGGCACTTAGCCTCGCTCTTCTCACTTGCCCTGTAGCAGTGGAATGTGGGGTGATAGTTAAGGGGTTGATGTCACCTTTGTATTGTCAGGTGACATCAAGCCCAAAGGTTAGTAATGGAGAGGCATCAATAAGATGCCCCCATTACTAACCCCATAGTCACATAGTATGAAAACACAGACACCCAGAAATTAAAAGTATGACACAGACTCCTTTATTAAATCTTAATTAAACCATACTTACGACCTCGCCCATTCCACCGACGCCCCTGTCATCTGCAAAAGAGTTAAAAATAAAAAACAATATTCCTCACCTGTCCACAGAGATGCTGCTAATCCATTTGTCCCACGATGGGTCTAGCTCTGCTACATCTAGATGGCAAGCTGAATGATGGCATGATGTGACCATACAGCCTGTCATCCAGCAGAGACATTGAGCAGCGTGTGCTCAGTGTCTCCCTGCGAACTTCTATTCCCTGTCTGAGTGCACTGCGAGCGTGAGAAAGTTCTCCTGCTCGCGGTGCCGTCAGAATGGTCCTGCGAGTTCACAGCCAATGAAGGCCCCATATATTATACCACCTATTATACTGCCATACAGGTGTAAAGTCCCCCAATATGTTAGTGTTTTTACTCTTTGTGGCTCCAAACATTAAGCACATCCCCTTATGTTGCAACCATAAATGAATAATGTCCTCCTATGTGGCCCTCATGCACTAATAATGTCTTCTCATGTGGTCACCATACATTAATACTGTCCCCCATGTGGCTTTGATTCATTAATACTGCATATATTGTGCCCCTATGATCTGCCCTCACAATACTCTTCACACTACTATTAAAAATAGTTTTCAACTGAAGGTCCATCAGGGAACTTACCACTAGTTTAAAATAGTGCTGGCACCTGTGGGCCACTCTTCTCCATGGACTTGGTTGTAGTTGCACTCTGTGTGACTGTGATCATTACACTATTGGTGGCCAAACTCTACAGCTTATATAAAATAGAATTCTTTTATAGTAATTAAGGTTTCAGCAGATCGATCATCTATTTCTGCATTCAAATTGTTATTGAAACAGATAGCAGTAATGTCATATTAAAATGGAGAATTTGTTTTAAAATTAAATTTGTATCTTACAGAGACAGTCTAAAGACTTAAGACAGTATTTGACATTCTGCGGAAAGATCAAGAAAATGTTAGTCGTGAGAGTAAAACAGCTACGTGAAGTGTGAGAGTAAAACAGCAATGTGAAGTGTGATCATTTTGACAACCGACAGAAAAAAGGGCATTAACTAAACCAGCTGCAATTTTCTTGTTGCTAAATATAAACTAAAATGTGAATTCATGCGTATAAAGAGTTATTAACAAACAACTATTTGACATTTATATTGACACACATATATGGTGGGTCTGAAGTTTTAACATTTGTCTGTAAGGTTTGTTCTTTATAAGCTATATACAAAAGAAAAAAGCTGAAATCTTTTACTGAGGTTAATGCACACATTTTACAATCAAGCATGTAATTGTTTTAGTTTTTCTAAACTTTTAAAAGTTTCTTGTTTTATGTTCGATGAATTGAACAGTAAAAAAATGGATCCAGTTAACGTATTATTGTAAAGGACAGACATTTATGCCTAGCAAAAAATTGAGAAAAAGGAGCGCAATAGTGATGCACACACAGCCCAATGCTCAATAAGAAATAGGCTTTATTAGAAAAACAATGACAAGTAGACAAAATACATAAATTAAAACACCATTAAAAACATATAACATACAAAGACAATGAAGACAATGTGCTGCAGGAATAAATGACACTGTAATATGCATAAAGTACAGTTACTCAATTAGATGGAATATTCATGAATATGAGCACGTGGATAGATCCATAGATTGGCTAGGTACCAAACACTAAATATATGCTATGACAGCTGTAGAAATGGCACTAGTAAAAATACCTATACCTTAATAAAGAAAAGGTGTGCTAAATATAATGCATTTGCACAACCAGAAAGTATCCTGTGTTCAGTCACAGTGTGTAATCATATCTCTAAGCCTTATATCCACATGATCTTACCCATGCATAACCATTATAATAATGAAGAGTCAAAAATTCAATCATAATTACAGGATGGGGAATGCCCTATACCCTGCCTGCATCAGTCCTTGCTTTTGCGAATGAATTGTAAACAAACAGCAAAGAGAGTGTTAAGATTAATATTTTAATTAAATACCACTAGTGATACGTGCTGGTCACTAAAGGGGCCTTTATACATAGCGAGATCGCTAGCGATCTCGCTACGTGTGAAATGTAGCGGCGACCGGCCCCCCGCTGGCTATCGCTGATCGTGCTCGAATGCGCTGGTCCATTTTCTCATCGTTGGTGTCCCGCTGGCCAGCACTAATCGCTGTGTTTGAAACTTAAAAGCGACGAGCGACCTCGTTAGCGACGCAGGCGTGACAATGCTATGTTACAGGTCACGCCCCCTCTGCCCCTATTGGTGAGTGCAGCACTCCCAATGTGTGAAAATTGGGCGACACAACGCTGTAGCGCCTCCTTCCATTCTTTGTTCCTGTGCAGTGGATGGTATTAACCGGTTTGTCTTCTGCGTTCCCGTGTGAGTCGCTATAGCGTTGATATTTTAACTGAAATCACACTGCGGTTGCTTCAGCGTCCCTGTCTGAATCGCTACTGTGCTGTTATTCGTGGATTCATTTTATTCATCAAAGGACTGCTCTGTCTACTGAAGCACGCCCACCGAGGTCGGAATCGGTGACAATAAAGTAGTGTGACAAGGACTCAATGACCTGCGAGGTCGTTATGCAAATCGCTGATCTGTCTTGCATCGTTGAGGAGATAGGACTGTTTGAAAGCTAATTAGCGATCATGTAACGACGCACCAGCGATCTTTGCCTGGTCCGATCGTTATCCTGATCGCTGGTGCGTCGCTATGTGTGAAGGGGCCTTAAGGAGTTAAAAGTTGCCCTCTTCTCACCCCATAAACAGTTCCTTTTAGATACTTGAGTCAAGCTGAGAATTTTCCCTTTTTTTCAATGGTGCTTTTCTGTCTTGACATAAGTGTATCTTTTATTTATACAGCCTAAATGTAATTCACTACTTACAGCAAAGGGTTGCCATTTTGGAACTCTGTAAGATAAGCCCATCTGTTGATTGTTTTTCATGCAGTTTGTTAAATTGTAGCATATGTAAAACAGATTGAATAACTTGGCAATTTAAATATTATACAATTTTTTTCATATGGATCTTTTAATGCTGAATATCATTATTAAGCTCTGTTCACAACTCATTTTTTGCTGCGATGAAGTTATATATTGAAATTTTTTCTCTGACTTACACCTCTGAGCTATAAATAATTGCCCATTTACTAAGCTTAAGTGTATCCATTTGTCATATGTTGAGCTGATATGCTTTAGCAAAATGTACTAAACTTTGGTTTCCAATGCATGGTCACATAGTAAATAAACTTAAAGCGAACCTGCCACCAGGTTTGGCCAATAGGAGTTACTGCCACTACCTTTCAGGGCTTATCTACAGCATTTCAAAATGCTGTAGATAAGCCCCCAATTCGACCTGAAAGAGAAGAAAAATTACTTTTATTATACTCACCTGCAGGGCGGCCTGGTCCGAGGGATGTCGCTCTTCTTGGTCCGGTGCCTCCCATCTTCTTGCGATGCCGCCCTCCTGCTTGCTTCATGTGGTTGACTCATCCCTGCGTCATCCACACAGGCTCCCCGTTGTCGCGCTCCTCTGCAGGCGTACTTATCTGATCTGTTGAGGGCAGAGCGAAGTACTGCAGTGCGAAGGTGCCATGAAATGTCAGAGAGGCCTAGCGCCTGGCACTGCAGGAATTTGCTCTGCCCTCAACAGATCAGATAAGTACGCCTGTGCAGGTTAGAATGCTGTGTATAAGCCCTGAAAGGCTTTGGCCGTAACTCGTATCGGCCAAACCTGGTGACAGGTTCCCTTTAAATCAATCACTATATGTTTTTACAGAGAAGTAAATCATTGACCTATGCCTCTCAATGTATATTTAGTGGCCTACATCAGAAACTTCTTTCAAAAGAGTATGTCAGAGAAGACTCCTGATGGATACCTTGCACATAGCTAAAAACAAGGTGTGAGCTGAGCATCTGATCTACTATATTTATTGTTTTTTCTATATTGTAATGTCATGTACGGCATACAATAGTGGCAAAAGAAGTGAAGAACTGTAATTGGTTACATTAATTATCCCTTGAAAGAACCTGATTGTAACAAATTGTCTTTACTCAAGGTCAGGATTCTAAGTAGCATTTGTTATTAATTATTGTACAGAGCATCTTGGATTATTAGTGATATCTAGTACATTGTGGTTGAATATAGATTTTCCTCTTCATCATCATTGAGTAAAAGAAGTCATGACTCATGGAGTATTAGTAGTTTGAATGAAATATAAATTAAGTTGCCTGAAAATAAATCTAATGTAACATTGAAAGCAGGCTTTATAACACTAAGACCATGACTGCATCATCAGTTATAATTATGAAGATGTGTCATAAGACATTATTTGAGTGAGGATAAAACAAGATACCTGGAAACAGCATGACATGTTTACCTATTCTATTATATTTTTCCTTCAATCTTGTATTTGCCTTTGCAATATCTGTAAACATACTATTCAATGATTTCTTTACATATGCGAACATGTCACTAGGGTACAATTCTAGTATTGGCAACATAGAGAAGGAAAATGTGAAAAATAAAACCTGAAAATATTATGATGAACAAAATCAATACAGTGAAAAATAATTTACCTGATGTTCAAAACCAAGATTGCCAGTGCTGTGCTGGGTAAATAAAGATGTTTGCCATACATTTTCTCACAGTCTTCTGTGGGCTATTGCAATTTGAAGCCACTCACAACATACAGTGTCCGCATTTGGCTTAATGATCAAGCCCATCAAGGTACCGTATATACTCATGTATAAGCCGAGATTTTCAGCACCTTTTTTCGTGCTGAAAATGCCCCCTCGGCTTATACACGAGTCATAGGGCAGAAACCAGCGGGGGAGGGGATGCCGCGGCAGGAGCCGGTGGCTGGGATCATACTCACCCCTCCCCGTGCCATCGCTGAGTGTCCCTGCAATCCTGCGTTCTCCCCAGCTTCCTTCAGCTCTCCAGCACTGAGCGGTGACGTAATACCCGCTCATTAAGGTCATGTAATATGGACGCGACGCCACTCCCATAGGTGTGGCCTCCATATTCATGGCCTTAATGAGCGGTATTACATCACCGCTCAGTGCTGAAGAGCTGCAGGAAGATGGGGAGAACGCAGGATTGCAGGGACGCTCAGCGATGGCACGGGGAGGGGTGAGTATGATGGAGGAGAGGACAAGGAGCACGGAACAGGACGGGGGGGAGAACGGTGGACGGGGGAAGCATAGAGGAGGACGGGGGAAGCTGGAGCAGGACGGGGGGGAGATCGGTGGACGGGGGAAGCATGGAGGAGGACGGGGGAGAACGGAGGATGGGGGAAGCATGGAGCAGGACGGGGGGGAGATCGGTGGACGGGGGAAGCGTGGAGGAGGACGGGGAAGCATGGAGCAGGACAGGGGAGGATGGAGGGCACAGAGGAGCACTGAGCAGGACGGGGGGCACAGAAGGACGGAGAAGGAATGGGGGAGCACAGCGGAGGATGGAGCAGGAGGGGGGAGTACAGAGGAGAATGGGGGAGCACAGAGCTGGATGGGGGAGCAAGGAGCAGGACGGGGGCAGCACAGAGCAGGAGGGCAGTTTATACACCCGGCTTATACACGAGTCAATAATTTTTCCCAGTTTTTTGTGGCAAAATTAGGGGGTCGGCTTATACACGGGTCGGCTTATACACGAGTATATACGGTAGTTATTTTGCCAGTAAAACACCCTACATAGTACATGAACTGATTCACTGACTTGTAGTGCCTTTTCGTCAAGCAGTGCCCCTCTAGAGTACAATGGTATACGTGCATCACTCCACTATATCTGAGCAATGATGGTCTCCTTTTTAGCTTGTAATATAGGGCTTGAGGCAGGTGCTTGCTTTTGGGATGTACACTTACAAAGCTTTTATTGAGCAAAGTCAACAGCCAGGGATCTGTATGTGAGATACAAAAAGAGCTCTTAGGGTAAATATGTTTTAATAAAAATTGCCAAAATTAATTGTACATGATCACCTTTTATCATTGTGCAAAAATAGTTACAATACTATTTAAATGTATGAGGTCATATGTCATTTACCCTACGAGCTTGATGGCTGAAGACCTGCACCAAAAAGTGTATTTGATAATTCTTTCAGTAGTGTTGAGCATTCCGATACTGCAAATATCGGGTATCGGCCGATATTAGCTGTATCGGAATTCCGATTCCGAGTTCCGATATTTTCGTCTTATCGGATACCGGAATCGGGATTGTCACTGTCACTGTCAGTGTCCGTCGGTCGGGTCTGTCAGGAGTCAGCGGCACTTACCTGGCAGAAGATCTCCGGCGGTCACGTCCTGCACTGCTTCATGGCCGCCATCTTCTTTCCCCGGCGGTCACATGCAGTTTCTCGCGATAACTGCAGTGACTGCTGGGTAATCGCGGCCGTAAAGCAGTCAGTCCGATGACGTCACCGCCGGGGAAGCAGGTAATCAGCTGTGCTGCGTTGCAATGACAGGCTCTGCCTGTCATTGCGATGTAGCAGAGCTGGATCGTCGTGGGACTGTCGTTATGGACTGCGTCGGACAGGTGGTATACTGTTGGTTTGTTTTTTTTCTTTTTTTACAGGAGATCGATGGCGTCGCAGGAATGAGAGTACAATAAAAAAAATGAAAACTGTGTTGTCTCTTTTATTTCATTAAAAGACTTTTTTCTTGCTGTCTTTTTTTTATACATTTAATAACTTTGGGATTAATAATGGATCGGTGTCTTATTGACGCCTCTCCATTATTAACCGGGCTTATTGTCACCGTGCAATCAACGGTGACATTAACCCCTTATTACCCCGCTTGCCACCGCTACAGGGCAAGTGGGAAGAGCCGGGTAAAGTGCCACAATTGGCACATCTTTTGATGCGCCAAATGTGGGGCTGCTGTAGCCTGGTATTATCAGGCTGTTGAGGGCCAAAATCCATGGCCTTGACAGTCTTTTAATACCAGGCCGCAGCAGTCTGCATTTTACTTGGCTGGTTAACAAAAATAGGGGGATCCCCACGCCGTTTTTTTTTTCGAGGGGATCCCCTATTTTTGTTAACCAGCCAAGCTAAGCAGACTGCTGTGGCCTGGTATTATCAGGCTTGCAAGGTCCATGGATATTGGATCCTTACCAGCCTGAAAAACCAGGCCTCAGCGGTCTGCTTCATCTGGCTGGTTAACAAAAATAGGGGGGACCCCACGCCAATTTTTTTCGAGGGGATCCCCTATTTTTGTTAATCAGCCAAGATATGCAGACTGCTGTGGCCTGGTATTATCAGGCTGGCAAGGTCCATGGATCTTGGCTCCTTAACAGCCTGAAAATCCAGGCCTCAGCGGTCTGCTTCATCTGGCTGGTTAACAAAAATAGGGGGACCCCACGCCAATTTTTTTCGAGGGGATCCCCTATTTTTGTTAATCAGCCAAGATATGCAGACTGCTGTGGCCTGGTATTATCAGGCTGGCAAGGTCCATGGATCTTGGCTCCTTAACAGCCTGAAAATCCAGGCCTCAGCGGGCTGCTTCATCTGGCTGGTTAACAAAAATAGGGGGGACCCCACGCCAATTTTTTTCGAGGGGATCCCCTATTTTTGTTAATCAGCCAAGATATGCAGACTGCTGTGGCCTGGTATTATCAGGCTGGCAAGGTCCATGGATCTTGGCTCCTTAACAGCCTGAAAATCCAGGCCTCAGCGGTCTGCTTCATCTGGCTGGTTAACAAAAATAGGGGGGACCCCACGCCATTTTTTTTTCGAAGGGAACCCCTATTTTTGTTAATCAGTTCCCTCTGACGTCACTGATTGTGTCCCTGGCTGACCTGAAGTGAAAGTGGAAAGCAATCAATTAAGCTTTCCACTTAAGGGCCCGTCTCACATAGCGATATCGCTACCGAGATCGCTGCTGAGTCACTAGTTTTGTGACGCAGCAGCGAGCTCACCAGCGATATCGCTGTGTGTGACATTCAGCGACGATCAGCCCCCCTGCCGGGTATCGCTGATCGTCGCTGAAATGTCAGGACCTTTGATCGCTGGTTTCCCGCTGACAGGCACACATAGCTGCGTGTGACAGGCGGGAGACCAGCGATCCGCTGGTAACCAAGGTACACAGCGGGTTTCCAGGCGCGGGGCTGTGCCTAGAAACCCGCTGTGTACCTTGGATACCAGCGCCCTGATGCAGGGAGCTGGTATCCAAGGTACATAGCGGGTTTCCAAGCGCTGCGCGGTGCCTGGAAACCCGCTGTGTACCTTGGTTACCAGCGGATCGCTGGTCTCCCGCCTGTCACACGCAGCGATGCGTGCCTGTCAGAGGGAAACCAGCGATCAAAAAAAGGTCCTGACATTTCTGCGACGATCAGCGATACCCGGCAGGGGGCTGATCGTCGCTGAATGTCACACACAGCGATATCGCTGGTGAGCTCGCTGCTGCATCACAAAACTAGTGACTCAGCAGCGATCTCGGTAGCGATATCGCTATGTGAGACGGGCCCTTAAGCGATGTTACCCGCAGTGTCGCTGTCCCAGATCGCTGCCTGAGCTGCCTGTTTGGCAGCTCAGCAGCGATCATGTAGCGATACACCAGCGATCCTGACAAGTGCATATCGTTGTCGGGATCGCTGGTGTATCGTTATGTGACACCCAGCCTTTACTCTCCTGTCAGGCAGGAGAGGAACTCAATCATTTGGGGTTTACTGTGAGGCTGCAGCATTAGCTGCGGTCCCTGCAGTAAACATTAACCCTTTCTGAAGGATTACACCGTGGGACCTGACTGTGCATGGGATAGGTAAGAATAAATTTGCTTTTTTATTTTATTTTTATTACAGGAAATGGTTTTTGCAGTAAAATAAAAGATGGTCAAAAACATGTGTCTTTATTTCATTAAAATGATTTTTAATTAAAGTGTGTGTGTTTTATTTTTATTTCATGCAATAGGATTAATAATTGATAGTTGTCTAATTGACAGCTCTCAATTATTAACCTGGCTTAAGGTCACCTTTCAATAGCAAGGTGGCTTTAACCCCATATTAACCCATTCGCCACCGCTACAGGGCAATGGGAATAGACGGGCAAAGTGCCAGAAAGGGCGAATCTAATTATAGATTTGTCTTTCCTGGGTGTCTGGGGGCAGATGTTAGTAGCCGGGGGGGGCAAAAATAATGGTCCCTCTCTGGGCTATTATTATCTGCCCCCACTCACTGGCTTTGTCTGTCTGGTTGCGAAAATAGGGCGGGAGCCCACGCATTTTTTTCAGCAATTTTACACCTCATATATATATATACATGTCATTGAATTTGTGACACATATATATATATATATTTATATTTGTAGTTCATACACTTCTACATAGTATAATAGCCGCTAATTCAATTGCCGGCTTTTGTGAAAATGCAGAACCCGACATGAAATGACACTTGGTGTACATAGGGTTAACCATGTCTTTTCATGTCCTTTGCTATCTAATTTGCACAAACAATTAAATCAGACTATGTGTGCAAAATTTCACACCTGTAGGGGTTAATTAAAGGTGTAAATTCGTAGCAAAAAAGTCCGTTTTTTTTACAACGAATTTACACCTTTAATTAACCCCTACAGGTGTGAAATTTTGCACACATAGTCTGATTTAATTGTTTGTGCAAATTAGATAGCAAAGGACATGAAAAGACATGGTTAACCCTATGTACACCAAGTGTCATTTCATGTCGGGTGACCCGACATGAAATGACACTTGGTGTACATAGGGTTAACCATGTCTTTTCATGTCCTTTGCTATCTAAGGCCGGAGTCACACTGGCGACAAAATCGGACGACTGCAATGCGATGAAATATCGCATTGCAGTCGGACCTATGTTAATCTATGGAGCAGCTCCCAGTATCAGATTTTTTGTGGTCCGTTTTAAACGTCCGTGTACAATCGCAGCATGCTGCGATTGTCACCGATTGTCGGTCGACAATCGCCAATGCAAGTCTATGGGAGCGATGAAAAATCTGATTACAAACGGACCACACTGTGTGACTTGCGATGAAATCGCATCGGTGTCCTTTAGAAAAGCCGGCAATTCATCCCGCCTATACTGTAAAATCACACTGACAGCTTTAATAAAGACTAGAAAGAATAGATATATACACATAGAACACATACATATATATATACATGTCATTGTGACATGTATATATACATATATTTATAGTTCCTAGACTTCTACATACTGTAATAGCCGCTAATTCAATTGCCGGGTTTTGTGAAATCACAGAAGCCGACATGAAATGATACATTGTTTCCACACATTTAACCATGTAATTTCATGTATTTTTATATATGTTTGAAACATACAATTACATGAGTGTATTTGTGCAAAATTTCAGACATGTAGGGGTTAATTAAAGGTGTAATTTCGTTGAAAAAAAATGCGTGGGCTCCCGCTGTATTTTCTCCACCAGACAGACAAAGCAAAGCGCGTGGGGCAGATAATAATAGCCCAGGGAAGGTGCATTTTTTTGTGCCCCCCCTGGCTACTAACATCTGCCCCCAGACACCCAGAAAGGGCAAATCTATAATTAGATTCGCCCTTTCTGGCACTTTGCCCGTCTATTCCCATTGCCCTGTAGCGGTGGCGAATGGGTTAATCTCACCTTACTGTCACCTTGCAATTGAAAGGTGACCTTAAGGCAGGTTAATGATTGATAGCTGTCAATTAGACAACTATCAATTATTAATCCTATTGAAGTAAATAAAAAAACACACACACTTTAAGAATAAATAATTTTAATGAAATAAAAACACATTTTTTTGACCATATTTTATTTTACACTAAATCCGTGCGAAGCCATTGATCTCCTAAAATAAAGAAAAAGAAATAAAACAACATTATTCTTACCTATTCCGCCGATCTGTCACGTCCCACGCTGTAATCCTTCACAAAGGGTTAACTAGCTTTGAGCCAAGCAGTGCAAGTAATCCTGCATGCTCAGCTCAAAGCTCATGAATGAATAAGTTCCTCTCCTGGCGACAGGAGAGGATGTGTTTCATGAATGAAGCTTAATTGATTGTGTCCACTTTCCCTTTAGGTCAGGTCACTACAGTTAAATTGGCAAGAAATCAATTAAGCTCCATTCATGAATCTATTCCTCTACTTTCGCTGGAGAGGAACTTATTCATTCAGGGGAATACAGGTCTGAGACAGCATTATTAGCTCTCTGCGACCTGTAACCTGTTAACCCTTTCTGATGGATTACACCGTGGGACCTGACTGTACATCGGATTGGTAAGTATAATTTTGCTTTTTTATTTTATTTTTATTACAGGAAATGGTTTTAGCAGGAAAATAAAATATGGTCAAAAACTGTGTGATTATTTAATTAAACTTATTTTTTATTAAAGTGTGTGTGTTTGATTTTTCTTTCATACAATAGGATTAATAATTGATAGTTGCCTAATTGACAGCTATCAATTATTAACCTGGCTTAAAGTGACCTTTCAATTGCAAGGTCATTTTAACCCCTTATTAACCCATTCGCCACCGCTACAGGGCAATGGGAATAGATGGGCAAAGTGCCAGAAAGGGCGAATCTAATTATAGATTTGCCCTTTCTGGGGTGTCTGGGGGCAGATGTTAGTAGCCAGGGGGGCACAAAAAAAATGTACCCTCCCTAGGCTATTATTATCTGCCCCCACTCGCTTGCTTTGTCTGTCTGGTGGAGAAAATACAGCGGGAGCCCACGCATTTTTTTTTAACGAATTTACACCTTTAATTAACCCCTACATGTCTGAAATTTAGCACACATATACTCATGTAATTGTATGTTTCAAACATATATAAAAATACATGAAATTACATGGTTAAATGTGTGGAAACAATGTATCATTTCATGTCGGCTTCTGTGATTTCACTGAAGCCGGCAATTGAATTAGCGGCTATAACAGTATGTAGAAGTGTAAGAACTATAAATATATGTATATATATATATGTCACAATGACATATATATATATATAGATATATATATATCTATATATATATATATGTGCTCTATGTGTATATATCTATTCTTTCTTTTGGCATTTAAATACTATTCTTTTGGATCCATTATATGTCAGTTTTGCAAGCCTGCGAGAAAATCTCGCAAGTCGGATGAAAATCGGATGTTACAAGGTACACACACATGCGATTAAATCGCATCTTTGAAGGAAAATCGGATGCCAGAAGGATGTGTGATGTTTTTATTTTGATCCGATTGTCGACCGTCTAAAACGGACCGATTTTTTGTGGTTGTGTGTGACTCCAGCCTAATTTGCACAAACAATTAAATCAGACTATGTGTGCAAAATTTCACACCTGTAGGGGTTAATTAAAGGTGTAAATTCGTAGCAAAAAAAGTCCGTTTTTTTTACAACGAATTTACACCTTTAATTAACCCCTACAGGTGTGAAATTTTGCACACATAGTCTGATTTAATTGTTTGTGCAAATCAGATAGCAAACGACATGAAAAGACATGGTTAACCCTATGTACACCAAGTGTCATTTCATGTCGGGTGCTTCTGTCTTTTCACTGAAGCCGGCTTTACCCGGCAATTGAATGAGAGGATATTTTACTATGTAGAAGTGTATAAACTATACATATATGTATATATATAATGTCACAATGACATGTATATATATATATATGTATTCTATGTGTGTATATTTAGTGTTTACAAGGAAAGAATGGGTTTTTTTTAGTTGCGATATTTTGTTCCCATAGACTTACATGGGACTTCCGGTATCGGTATCGGGTATCGCCGATATTTTAGTGATATCGGCGATACCATTCCGATTCCGATACTTTAGGATATCGGAAAGTATCGCTCAACTCTATCTTTCAGTGAAAAAAGGAGACATCAAAAGGCACACTACACAGCATTTCATAACCAGAGAGGCGTAGCTTTGTAATGTTTGTGGTACATGAGAACATGGTCTAAATGTCTTCATATGCTTTTCTGCACACAAGCACAATGATACACATATGGTTATAGACAAGAATATGTATACTATACAGACAAGATTTTAGAGACATACAGTTCATACATAAGTATGATTTGATACCCTGTGGTAGATCTGCTCATTTGGCTGCACATAGAGATAGAAACAGGAATATTTTCTCTTTAAGTCTTCCACTGGCTTATTAAGAGTACTGCATAAACAAGTTCAATGTTAGTAAAATCAAAGTCGGCCTTCCTAGCCTAACAGGAAAACAAAAACATAACATATGGCACAGTCCTTGTTGCTATGGGAAACTGCCGCTTCAGGAACAAACAACAAAAGGTTCAGCTTTCCTTAACATGAATCCATAGCACCAGAACTTGCACCTACAGGCACATCCTACACGGAATGCTCTAGAAGGCTTTGTATTTCTCCTCTGGACTCATCCCATTCTACAGTTGTTCAATCAACCTAGCACTAAACATGGGTGATTAACCATTTTCAGCACTTCGTGTGCTGGAGAATATTCCTAGTTTGCTATCACTGAAGCTAACACCCTTAGCGAGACATACCTTCCGTCCAGTTCTTGGCCAGTGACTTTGTCATATATCCCCCTCTACTCAAAGCTGGAAGTTTTGTAATCTTCAGTGACCAAACAGAAAAGTCTAGTCTGCGCAACCATGCAGCTTCCCAGGCCTGTGTTTCAAATCTTGGAACAACATCACTGCTTCCAGTGACCATTTGGCTATCAACATCTTCGTGCACTTAAAAAGGTCGGACAAGGGTGCGGCCATAACACAGAGGGGATGCCAGTTAGACTCAGGGATTGGTGAGACTTTTAAAGGGTCAACCTGTTTCTGATCCGTGCAATTAAGGTCTCCGCCCCTCCCCCACAAGTCTCAAAACAAATTCCCGGCCTATGATAATTGGGTGCCATAAATTCTAGACCACACTGACCTCATAGAACTCAGTAACTCGGGTCATATCAATAACAATTCTGGCCACCAGATAGTCTTTAGCATCCCCGTAAATGCAGTGGATGCCCACCTTCTTCCCAAGGATCAATTAGAGAGGGAGTGTGGCCCTCACAAAGGTCACCAAACACCTTGAGTCTAGTAGGCCAGTCGTTTGGAGAACATTTACTTTAACGTACTGCAAAGTGGATATGTGTAGAATGAACACCGGCGTCCCATGCTACAGTCGATTTTCTCGGTGGTCAGGGGACAATATGCAGCTATGTGACCTGGGCCTTGATATCATATGCCTTCCCATTGTGGTTCAATTTTTATGGACTGTCACAAAGAACAATGTTGAGGAACTTTTTCTTTCTATGCATACCAGAAAAACTAAAGAAACTCGCACCACACTCTGATAAAACTCGCTGGTCAAAGTGTGATCAAAATAATCAGTGCTTTGTCTCATATATAAGAAAAACACACATCTGCATGATACCTGTTTTATTAGTAAAATTTAATATTCTTGTGTGCCACAAAAATACTGCTGTCTGTTGACACAAGTAACTTTCCTAGAATGTACCTACCAAACAATGTAGCATTGTGGGTCATCTTTTTTAGATGGGGGAATAGTCTTTTTTAAGTTAAAAACTTGAAGACAATATACACACACTTTACTTTTTAAGTAACCATTAATCTTATATTGTGGGCTGTTGCACCATTTCCTGGCATTTGATGTCTTATCCTTTTTGGTCAGTGGGAAAATAATATTCTTTAAGCAAAAATCTGCTAACAAATTGTTAGACGAAATAGAGACATTCAACTGTGCAGGTCTGTTTTGGCACTGTTTTTTAAATTGTGAAATTCAACACGTACATAAGCCAGACTTGTAATACCTGGCAGGCTGGTATTACAAAAAGCTTTTTAGCCGTCACGTGAAATTTGCCTCACATTTCTGGCTGATTTCATATTTTTCCAGGGTTGGTTAAGTGTTATGAAAAATGTTTGTATATAACATAAATGTTAAAACAAACAGAGTTACGTGGCACTACTCTCAAGGAGCACAAATAGGATTCCACTCCAGTAATTGCAGGAAATGACGTATTGATGTTTCCGTCTGGATTTTCCTTCTTCAGAACTATAAACAATTAACAGAAAGAAAAATATATCATACAAATGAAACATCTCATTACAGTAATATATCATCGTTTAAAGGAATCACATTAACAAGAATACATATCACCATATTTGTTAAATAAAATAAGAGGGGGAAACACACCATAATCTGCTAGAGATATTAATTTACAGAGAATTGATAGAACATGATAACCAGGACAATGTAACAGGAAGACCACATTGGTAAAAAAGAGTATATCATCTCAAACATCATCAAATATAACCAGGAGGAACTGAGAGAAATAAAGAAAAACAAAGAAAACAATTTTACCATGATACTGCTCAGTGTACTCATAGGAGTTTGTGGAGGCTGTGAAGTAAGCTCACCAGGGAGATATATCCACTAAAGGGAAAAGGGTGTATCAGAAGAATGGGTTGGGATAAAGCACGTCCGTGCCAGCAGAATGGCTCTCAATTAACTGCGGTAAACACGCCTGCTTAAAAAGGAAGCTGCTCATATATCCCTCCTGTGGAATTTCCTGTTTATGACGCACTTCCTTTAACAGCACATCACGTGTTTTCAGTTGGGTCACTGGAAGATACATGTGGATGGATGAGTTTCGCCTCGGTTTACCATATTGGTGGGGAAGCGGCACATTAGCTGCATTCACTAGTCACCAGAATTCACACAGAGGTAAGTATGTGTCGCCTCCACATGCCATATTGGTGGGAGGATCCACAAATCGAATGTGTCAAATACTCTAAGCGAGGCAACCTATGACCCAATGATGATCTGGTCTCTATGGAACTAGCATTACCAATCTAAGCTACGCTATAATACTAGAAAAGGGGCTGGACAAAGACTGAAATACTTAGAAAAAATAGGTAAACTAATGAAATAATATAGTATTATAAAATAATAATGTTAGAAATTAGGGAAAGATAAAGAGACAAAGAAACAGAAACAAGAAAGAATCAATAATAAAAACAAAAGTAAAAAGAGAAAAGCAAAAATAGTTTAAAGCAATTACAGTACACCCATTGAGGAAATAGAATATAATAAAATGCCACCATACCAGTCCATGTGATTCAGAAAAGAATAGGAATCAACCTATACTTGTCTGTGATAAAAGCAAAAGGAAAACAAAGAAAAAAGATTATTATTAATAGAATATGTCAGATAAAGCTAGAGATCTCATAATCTCGGTTTAACCCCTTAGGTTTGAAAGTGTCTAACCTATAAATCCAATTTCTCATTTCATGTTAGATATTGAGGAAAACATGCATATGCGTCTTTTTATATAGTGTATGTAAACTTCTGGTTACAACTGTACATGTTATTACATCAATATTGATTTTATCTCTGCCACTTACCTTTTTTCTACCTTTTCTTACTTTACATATGGTATTGAACTCTTAATGTATTGTATATAATTGTATATATGTCTCCGCTGACTATCCTCAGTGTATATGTCCATGCTTTATAACTGAAGGCTAAAAAAAAAATATTTTTTTCATTATTTATACCTTTGCACCCCTCAGTGTCTCCTTTTGAGTTCTATCTGTGAACCTCATTCATTATCATTGTGTGAATACTTTTCCATCCAATTATGACAAGAGCATTCTTAAGGTGATACCTTTATTGGCTAATCAGAAAATTATATGTTCGCTAGCTTTCAGAGCTCAAGGCTCCTTCTTCAGGCAAGATTACATTTGGAAATGTAGAGAGAATGCTCTTGTCATAATTGGATGGAAAAGTATTCACATCGATTTTTCTGGCTAACACGGTACCACAATATAATTTATTATTGTACACCATTATCATTGTGTGGAATTTTTACCATACTTATTGTGCGACTTGCAAGCTAGCATGGCATTTTTATTGTGTTTTGTGCATTTTTCTAATAAAAATTGATTTCTATTGGGTTTTTTTGAGGTTGTGACTTCTTATTCTTTATAGGTCATATTCATTTTGAGTTCTTTCCTATCTAAATGACATTATTGGTCATGAATTTCATTTTTCTAAAATTATCTTAAGTGACAATGCTGGGTAGAGTCTGGCTTCCTTGAGGTTAAGCAAATTAGCTCATGTTCTGTGCATGACATCTTAAACTTAATTATGCAGCATTTCTTTAAGAAATATACCCACTTGAGGAAGTTGGTGGCTACGGTCAGTACAGTATCTGCTCATTTTACTTGATCTTATGTGATGAAGCATGCTTTCCGGCTTTTGAAAAATGGAATGGTCTGCCAGAGCGCAACCTGATTTGCAATGTCACAAATTGCTAGAATTCACTGCTGCACATGTTGGAGGGTCTTCATGAGCAGCATAAAGCGGTGATAGATTAAATCATGCAGCCAAACTGGTGTGTGGGTTATTTTGAGATTCAGCATTGGCAGCTTATGAGGGTTGTGTGTCACCTATGGAAGCACTTCAAAGAATCTACAAAATTAGTCAATAAGGAGAAGGGCGGAATCAATAATGTCATCCCCATTATTGTTAATCTAGAAAAAAGACTCACCAGTATGTAACATGGGACATAGAAAGAATAACAACTGATGTACATGTTCATCACTGCCCTTTGTTTAATGGGGACCCCCAAGATTCATGTTAAATGCTGCAGGAAGTGGAAGAGGAGGATCATCAGCAGGTGGATGTTGAGGGGTAATATAAGTTGGCACAGGCAAGGGATGGGACTGATAGAGTGAAAATGATAACAACAGTGCTGGGCATGACAACCAACTGTCGCAACAGGGTAATAAAAGTGAACCAACGGGTCCCTTGTTCTTGCTTCTCAGCATGAAAAGTTTTATGCCGAAATGCTTGTGGAATGACTGGTTTATTGCTACAATCAAGCACATAGATAACTATTGTGTAGCTATGCTTTTAGAGCTTTGCTCTGAAAACAGAATGGGTGAATTTTTTACAGCTTTTGAAATGGAGTCCAAATTGGTGTATTACCAGAATAAGCTGTATTACATGCTCAGAAAGCTACCCGCCGTGCTAATGCTTTGCCATCAGTGCCTGCATTATGCTTGCAACAAGCCGCCGAGACTACAGCTACAGTATATATGACATAATGGACTGTATCAATCTGCAAATAACATAAATCACTATTTAGCAATAAGAACATATTAAAATAAAACTAAAACTATGAAAAAAAACAGGGCCGCTGTTACGTATCCATCCCATAAGCCTCAAATAAATTTCAATTTTCCACTACTTGCATGTCTAATAAGCCATATTATATGCAAGGTATTTTTATATTAAATACATATTAAATATTGCACACTTCTATAGAGTATAGCTGATACTGATACAACCGATTGCATATTGTTCACAGGGAAGCACTGTTATAGGCATTTCACTTTCATAATTCAGAATTTTTTATGAATTCTTAAAAAAGCCTTTGTGATTGTTTAATCATTAAGAGATTATCAAACCTGTGGAAAATCCTAAATAATGGATATTTTTTCTCTACAAGTTGAGAAGCCATTACTTCCACGCTTGCAAAACAGCACACCTATTTTTGTTCTTTAGAAAATGACTTTTGTATGGTGTATCAAAAAGTTAATGCTTTCATTCAGCAAAAAATAGCTCTTGATAATCCCCGAGCTAGTTTTTTGCACCATAACTCGTGAAAAAACCTTGCTTTCCTCATTTGCTCCCCCTGTGTATAAACAACAGCAAGACAGCCATATACCTCCAAAAAGGGATAATTTTTGGACCCTAATTTAAATTTTAGTAGCCTCAAAACTATCACAAAAAGACTGATGCTACAATATGTCGCAAAACAGGCTGTTGGTAACCATCTGTTACCATCCGTTTTCCATTGGTCCAATTATTTGTGGTAATTTGGTCATTAGTAATGCTATGTTTGTATTAAATTAATCTAATGGGCTTCAATACACTCCTAGGAGCCCTCAGATTGGTATTCATATCAGAGGCTTTGCGATATTTAGCTTTGCAGCTAATTTTTTTGCTGAAAATTAAATTTTTGTAGATAATTCATCAAAGCTTGAGTTTGAATTTCAAAAGATCCACATATCTCTATAGTCTCTGCATGAAGTAGCAAAATTTTTTATACTTACTCAAATGTACTAAATGCCTATAGACTGTCTCATGAACATTATGCTTTTGATAGCTTTCTTTTTCAAATATTAAAATGTTTCTTGTTAATGACTTGTGGATGGCTATCTTTGTAATGAGTTGCCTTTACAATTTATGTCATATAGGCTGAAAAGAATGAAACCTGAAGCTATGAATGCAAATTTTTTAGGGTGTTATTTAGCGCAGCAATAGGAATAAGAGTCTCAATCCAATTTAGCAATAAACTACATTTGAGTGATGACTTCAAGCAACATTTCAATTGCAGATGCAAAATCTTTGTTTATCACAACCTCAGTTCTTCTATCATCTTGTGTTTTCAGTTGAATAAACCTAACTACTTCTGGCAAATGAACTGAAAAATATCTTACCTAACTGTATACAGTATATGAATCGTGTGAAATCACACTGCACATAAAAAGATTTTGTGATGAAGGCCATATTTCACTTAAGGCCTCCTTCACACTTCCATAACTTGTGTTACCCATTTTCACACGTACCGGAGACATGTACGCATGCCCACCCATTATAATCTATGGTGCTGCATACATGTCCATGTTTTCACACAGACACATGTCCTACACGGAGACATGTCCATTTTTTACAATTCTGGTGGTTCACCTTGGCTCTTCCCAATTGCCCTGGTTCTTTGGAAATCAGGGGTTGATGTCAACTGTGTAGTGTCCAAAAAACACAGCTGGCATCAAGCTTTGGTGTTAGTAATGGAGAGGTACATATCAGACACTCACTACTTACCCAGTAATCAAAAAATCAAACAAACACACAAAAAATACTTTAACTAAATACTTCCCTACACTTGCTCTGGTTCACCAATATATTAAGAAATTTTAAAAAAAATCCCACGCAGGTCCGCCGTAGTCCAAATCTGATGTAGTCCAGCGAGATGTAGTCCAGCGATTGCAACTGACAAAGGCTATGGAGCCTCGTTCTTATGCTCCATGGCCTTTGCCTACAGCCACTTATGGGTCCCGCTGCTCAGTGCAAGACCCAGGGATTCTGAAGAGCGGGGACATCAGTAGCATTAGTAATGGGTGTGTCTTATAGATATCTTTAGTTTACTAACACCAGGGCGGAAGCACACGTATACACGGATAGCACATGGATGACACACGGATTAAAAAAAACAAACACAGAAGTCAAAATGGAACATCCCACATGTGAAGGGGGTCTAAGAGAATTCTTTACATTTTGGTTTTGTAAACAGCAAGGGTCATATCATTTTGTTTATTAGGCTGGAGTCACACAATCGTATAAAAAAATCGCTCCTATGTTTACCTAGAAAAGTAGGATGAGTGTCACGTGAATACAATGTGATTTTTCTCCATATAATGCTCCATATAGAGGGTGGGCCATTTATATGGATACACCTAAATAAAATGGGAATGGTTGGTGATATCAACTTCCTGTTTGTGGCACATTAGTACATGGGAGGGGGGAAACTTTCAAGATGGGTGGTGACTAGTGTTGAGCGATACGATACTGCAAATATCGGGTATCGGCCGATATTAGCTGTATCGGGCTTTCGATTCCGAGTACCGATATTTTCGTCATATCGGATACCGGAATCGGATTTGTCACTGTCACTGTGAGTGTCCGTTGGTCGGGTCTGTCAGGAGTCAGCGGCACTTACCTGGCAGAAGATCTCCGGCGGTCACATCCTGGACTGCTTGATGGCCGCCATTATCTTCTCCCTGGCGGTCACATGCAGTTTTTCGCGATAACTGCAGTGACTGCAGGGTAATCCCGGCCGTAAACCAGTCCGATGACGTCACCGCCGGGGAAGCAGGTAATCAGCTGTGCTGCGCCGGGATGACAGGCTCTGCCTGTCATTCTGATGTAGCAGAGCTGGATCGTCGTGGGACACTCGTTACTATGGACTGCGTCGGACAGGTGGTATACTGCTGTTTTTTTTTTTTCATTTTTTTACAGGAGATCGATGGCGTCGCAGGATGAGACTGTAATAAAAGTAATGAAAACTGTGTTGTGTTTTTTATTAAATTAAAAAACTTTTTTATGAACATTCACCCGTCCGGGTACATCAACAATTTAACTATTTACATACAGGGACCCTGTCCGGGTTATTTATAATTCTTTGGCAGGGGTGTTCCAGGTACCACCTGGTACTCTTCTGATGCTTGCCAAACATCCGAGACACCAAGGACCACCAGGACCTGATGACGTCGTGTGGCCTGTACAGTCAAGTCGTGACCCGCTATCTGTGTCTGTGTGGCCACCTCTTTCATCTCCCTCCGGGTCTGGAGCCCTATGTCCCGGACTGAACGAACCCCAGGGGCCTAACAGGCGCCGGGTACGGGCCAGCTATCATTATCATGTCCATAGCTGGGGCTGCTGAGGAGACCACTGAGGGAGGCTGGGGAGATTTACGGCGTGGGGTGGGCACTTGTGCAGAGGCCTGGATGTGGGAGGCTGAAGGCTCCGAGGGTCTCACAGGTTCCTGACACTCTGGGGAGTAGGGGTCACACCTGGTAACATTTAGGGCGTACCATCCATTGTAACCCCAGTGTCGGGTGTAAGTCACCAAGTCTCCTGGCAACAGGTCCCTCCCCGGGTGTCCTTCTGGGAGGTGAGTCTCCACGTCCCGCTGGGTCACAAACACTTCTAAATAAAGTCCAGGCTCCTGGATGAAGCCCCAACCACCTTTTAATTTAAAGCTCCGTACTGCACCCTTACGCCGCGGCTCCCACAGGGTTCCTTTATCTTTTCTCATCCGGTCCTTATCTGCCCGGTCCTTCTCCAGGTGACGTTGCTGAAGCTTTTGGGATTCTCGCTGCTCCCTTTGTCGCTCTGCTTCCCGCTCCCGACGTCTCCACTCTTCCTCCTGACGCCGGTTGTAATTCTCCTCCACCAGCATCTCCATGTCTCCACCATCAAACTGCAGCTTACGATGTCCGGTTTGCGGCAGCTCTCCTGGCGCCCGACAGTCCTGGCGGCGCTCACCTGCGGAGGAAGCAGCCGGTTCTGGAACAGATGACAGTCGGGGCTCCGGTACAGACAGGTAGACCTCTGGTGCCTGCGCGGCCTCCTCCATGAGGACGGGTGTCGCTTCTTCTGTCTCAGCGACGGGGGCAGACAGCGGGATCTGGGGTGCTGCCGGTGCAGCGTTTTTTGCAGGAACGGGTGCCTCCACTGCGACAACGTCAACCGGATCACATTGCAAGGGCTGGGATGCCCGCACGGACTCCTCTACTAGAACGGGTGCCTCACCTTCCGGTACAGACACTTCAGGTAAGAGGGATTGGCGCCGCTTCAAGTTTAGTTTTAGGGCACGCCAGCTGGCTTCCATCCTGGCGACCTCCTCCCGGTGCCGGGCCAGGCCTCTTAGGGTATCCTCCGCTTCTTGCAGCGTAGGAGGGTTTCCAGGCCGGGTGCCCAACGGTGGTTCCGTGGCGATCGGGTCGCTTCCGTGGGGGGAGAGCTCTGACTGCTCCATCCCTTCACACTTCTGCTCGTGTCCATTAGCCATCTCTGCCAAGTCACATGTGTCATTAGCATCTGGAGAGGGCCCCTCTTTTGTAGTGAGGCGGGACCTTCGTGTTAGTTTCCGCACACTGAGGAGGATGAGGAGGCGGAACTGAAGAGCTGTGGGGCACGATCTTACATTGCAGTAACATTTAGAGTGGTCGGCCATCGTTTTCGCGCCACTGAGTGAGTGTACACCCACGAAGAGCACGCCCTTCTTCTTAACCAGTGCCTCGTCGTGACGCAGATATGGCGGAAAAATGGCAAATACATTCTCTGATGATTTTAGCAATTCTCAAGCACAAAACCAGTTCAATTCAGGCACACAGGACTCGCTTATAGCGAGCTACAGAATCCTGTTCGTGACGCCCAAGTTGAGTCGCACAGATCCAGAGGTTTTGGGGGTACTCGGCACCGAGCCCGTCGACTTCTATGGGGTATGTCACGGCTTTACCCGGCAATTGAATCAGAGTCTATTTTACTATGTAGAAGTGTATAAACTATAAATATATGTATATATATGTCACAATGACATGTATATATATATATATGTATTCTATGTGTGTATATTTTGTGTTTACAACGAAAGAAAGGTTTTTTTTTTTTGTTGCGATATTTTGTTCCCATAGACTTACATGGGACTTCCGGTATCGGAATCGGATATCGACGATATTTAGTGATATCGGCGATACCATTCCGATCCGATATTTTTAGATATCGAGCAGTATCGCTCAACACTAGTGGTGACCATGGTGGCCATTTTGAAGTCTGCCATTTTGGATCCAACTTTATTTTTTCCATTGGGAAGAGGCTCATGTGACACATCAAACTTATTGAGAATTTCACAAGAAAAACAATGGTGTGCTTGGTTTTAATGTAACTTTATTCTTTCATTAGTTATTTACAAGTTTATGACCACTTATAAAATGTGTTGAAAATGCTGCCCATTCTGTTGGATTGTCAATGCAACCCTCTTCTCCCACTCTTGACACACTGATAGCAACACCGCAGCAGAAATGCTAGCGCAGGCTTCCAGTATCCGTTGTTTCAGATGCTGCACATCTCGTATCTGAAGGCAATTGTCTATGCTGTGAAGACACGAGATGTGGAAAAAATAAAGTTGGATCCAAAATGGCTGACTTCAAAATGGCCACCAAGGTCACCACCCATCTTGAAAAGTTTTCCCCCTCCCATATACTAATGTGACACAAACAGGAAGTTGATATCACCAACCATTCCTATTTTATTTAGGTGTATCCATGTAAATGGCCCACCCTGTAGAATGGGCTTTATATATTACCCCATACAGAATGTGCCCAATATAATACTCCATACAGAATGGACGCCATATATTGATCTGATAAATGCTACTGCGCAGATTCCGTCGGTGCCATCTTGGTGGAGACAATATTTTTTTTTCTCTAGCAAGATGTCGCCGCCAGCGCCTGCGCAGTAGCATCTATTGGATCACTGATAGATGCTATTGCACAGGCGCAGCCGGCCCAATTTTAAGATAATTTTTTTTCTGAATTTTTCTATACCAGCAAATAAATAAATTAAATGTATATTATAGTTTTGATCATGCTGTGGCACCATCTGGCTGCAGGTGTTTTTTTTTTAATATATATAATATTCAGTGTGTAAAATAGGGGGCAGGGCACTCACGGATCAGTGATCTGTCAGGAGCCATCAGTATGAATAGCTAAGCAGAGCACCTCATGCAGACCCCCACAAAGGCCGCCCTGGGGCATGAGCATATCATTACCTGAAAAATGAAAATAAAGATTAAGCAACCACAAGATGGATTTCATCAACCAATGTATCATTTTAATCAGTATAACGGTACCAACCTGACACTGTCTGTAGGTTACTGTGCACAATCCTGCTGACAGGTTCACTTTAAAAAGGTATATGTAAATAAAAATGATATTTCTGAAAACATCAACTTGTCCTGCAAAAAGCATGCACTTAATGAATTTAAGTTGTCATTTTATTTACTTTCACAGTATCTTGTAGACTGTATCACATTTGTTTGTACTTCTATAATAAAATAACACTTCATTGAATATGAACTTGCCTTTTTACTATTTTTTACATTTTTACTTTTATATGTATAACACTGTCACTTTATATACTGTATTGGCACTATTCATTTTTCTTTTGTTTTTCTTATACAGGTCCTTCTCAAAAAATTAGCATATAGTGCTAAATTTCATTATTTTCCATAATGTAATGATTACAATTAAACTTTCATATATTTTAGATTCATTACACACCAACTGAAATTTGTCAGGTCTTTTATTGTTTTAATACTGATGATTTTGGCATACAACTCCTGATAACCCAAAAAACCTGTCTCAAAAAATTAACATATCAAGAAAAGGTTCTCTAAATGACCTATTACCCTAATCTTCTGAATCAACTAATTAACTCTAAACACATGCAAAAGATTCCTGAGGCTTTTAAAAACTCCCTGCCTGGTTCATTACTCAAAACCCCCATCATGGGTAAGACTAGCGACCTGACTGATGTCAAGAAGGCCATCATTGACACCCTCAAGCAAGAGGGTAAGACCCAGAAAGAAATTTCTCAACAAATAGGCTGTTCCCAGAGTGCTGTATCAAGGCACCTCAATGGGAAGTCTGTTGGAAGGAAACAATGTGGCAGGAAACGCTGTACAACGAGAAGAGGTGACCGGACCCTGAGGAAGATTGTGGAGAAGGACCGATTCCAGACCTGGGGGGACCTGAGGAAGCAGTGGACTGAGTCTGGTGTAGAAACATCCAGAGCCACCGTGCACAGGCGTGTGCAGGAAATGGGCTACAGGTGCCGCATTCCCCAGGTAAAGCCACTTTTGAACCATAAACAGCGGCAGAAGCGCCTGACCTGGACTACAGAGAAGCAGCACTGGACTGTTGCTAAGTGGTCCCAAGTACTTTTTTCTGATGAAAGCAAATTTTGCATGTCATTCGGAAATCAAGGTGCCAGAGTCTGGAGGAAGACTGGGGAGAAGGAAATGCCAAAATGCCTGAAGTCCAGTGTCAAGTACCCACAGTCAGTGATGGTGTGGGGTGCCATGTCAGCTGCTGGTGTTGGTCCACTGTGTTTCATCAAGGGCAGGGTCAATGCAGCTAGCTATCAGGAGATTTTGGAGCACTTCATGCTTCCATCGGCTGAAATGCTTTATGGAGATGAAGATTTCATTTTTCAGCACGACCTGGCACCTGCTCACAGTGCCAAAACCACTGGTAAATGGTTTACTGACCATGGTATTACTGTGCTCAATTGGCCTGCCAACTCTCCTGACCTGAACCCCATAGAGAATCTGTGGGATATTGTGAAGAGAAAGTTGAGAGACGCAAGACCAAACACTCTGGATGAGCTTAAGGCTGCTATCGAAGCATCCTGGGCCTCCATAACACCTCAGCAGTGTCACAGGCTGATTGCCTCCATGCCACGCCGCATTGAAGCAGTCATTTCTGCAAAAGGATTCCCGACCAAGTATTGAGTGCATAACTGAACTTTATTATTTGATGTTTTTTTTGTTTGTTTTTAAAAAACACTTTTATTTTATTGGACGGTTGAGATATGTTAATTTTTTTGTGACAGGTTTTTTGGGTTATCAGGAGTTGTATGCCAAAATCATCAGTATTAAAACAATAAAAGACCTGACAAATTTCAGTTGGTGTGTAATGAATCTAAAATATATGAAAGTTTAATTGTAATCATTACATTATGGAAAATAATGAAATTTAGCACTATATGCTAATTTTTTGAGAAGGACCTGTACACTTTGTTACAAATATTAAACCATTTACTTGGTTTATGAATCATATACCTCTCTTTTTGCATGGTTTAATATTGACATCCATATTCAGATATTACTTATGTATTGACATTCTTTATTGCTTTATTACTAGTGATTTAATTAGTGTTACTTCAGAGACCTTTAAAGGTCCCATCTTCATATAAGCTTGCCTTGTATATTTTAACATGGAATAGCTTTTAAAGAAGCACTCCTCCCATTAAAGTTTTTAATCTCTTATTATATTGCATGCATCATATTACATAACACTGTGTAATTACAATTGCTCATTTTGCCTTTCTACCCAGTAAATTATTCTCTTTTCTCTGCTCTAGAAACCAAAAGTCTCTTTTCCCAGTAGAAATCATTCCCCTTTTCAACTCCTGACCCAGCTGCTCACTTTTACCCCGGCCAGTGACTTTTGCAATTACTCATGAGTCATGCGGGAACAATTGATCTCCTGTTTCTACATAGAGCTTAGAAGCAGAGATGAGTGTACCCAAACTTATAAGTTTTGGGTTCATATTGGATAGTTAGTGTCCGGTGCTAAACATCGAACACAGATTTCTCCTGGAAATCTGTTGCAATGTTTGGAGTTCCGGGGGAAGTCTGGGAGGAGGGAAAGACATTTTCCAGATCAAAAGTTTTGGTCCCCATTGTTTTCAATGGGTTCAGGTTCTGTTTCAAGTTTGGGCATAGTTCTGGTACCAGAACCCAAACCTCCATGGGTCTGCTCATTCCTACTAAGGAGGTTTCAGCTAATCAGGTTTTAATCATATAATCTCATAGACCTAATGAAAGACAGAAGAAGTAACTGGGTAGAAAGTCAAAATGAGCAATTGTAAGTACACAGTGCTATATATTATGATGATTGCAAGATATTAAGAGGATAATAACTTTGATTGAAGTCTTCTATAAGTATAATTTTATATAGTTGATTGATTTTACAAGGAATATTGTTTTATTACTAGTAGTATAGGGGCACCACCTTTCGTCAAACTCAATCTGACAGGTCGTCACGCCCCCTATCATTTATCGTCTCCCTGTCAGATTGATCTGACTGGGAAATCAGGACTGCTGAATCTGGGAATTTCAATCAAAGTGATTCATGAATTTATTCGTCTCTATTTATATTTTATCCATCGCCTTGTGGATTTGATCAGTCTGTGGAGTGGGGAAAAGTTGTATCAAGGCGAATCTTGATTTTATAAGGCTCTTTTTTGTGGGGGAACTTTTAAGTTCAGCAGTAAATGTATGTAAAGGGATTTTCTAGCGGTTGTTGTATTAAATCTGTGTGTGTGTTTCACTCGCTGTAAAGATATAGCTTAGTAGTGTATGTACAGACTAAAAGGAGTTTATTCTATAGTATTATCCGGTATATATAAGAAGTTTTAGTGAATTAAAGATAGGCTACGTATTAGCAGAAGTATAAACATGAACAGCTGCATGGGTAAGGCTGGAAAATGTGGGTAACACAAGCAAGTGTGAAACCAAAACGTCACCACTCATATATAAACATAATATAGAGGAGAAAGCAAGAGTCATTAGTGACCAGAATTGATCATATATAAAAGGTAAATATTTATTGTACAAATCGGTAAAATAGTAACACAAAAATACATATAAGACAAATAGAAACACATACAGAACATGTGCACATACAGGGAAAAATTACCTCCTAGCGGTTATAATGAATAAGCACTTGTGGTAACAGTACATAGGATGGCTATAGTACAAAGATAGATCATATACATATGTCCATTGCCACAAAGTAAAATGCCATATCCAGGAAACCTATTGAACCACAAGAATGTGAGGCATGCCTATCACAATAGCAAACGCTCCTAAAATAGTCAGCAGTGGTATAACGCTGTCATATCAAAGATCAGCAAAGGTAAGTATAGCGTTGCCATATTTGGAGAGAGGACATGCTCACCAAAGGGGTTAAAGTACCGCAGGAGGAAAAGTCACCCTGTAATGAAGGTGCCGCCCCAACGCACGTTTTGTGGCTGCCTGCCACTTTTTCAAGGGGATGGTAGTGTGCTGTGCAAAGGACCTTCATATACCTCCTATTTCCCAGTCACATGATCAGAATCATCCAATAGGAGAGGGTACAACGGCGCATGCGTCGCCTGAAGCCAGGAAGGTCTCCAGCGATGGAGGCGTCATACAGCCTGACGCGCGCACAGGCACTAAACCAGAGCACGCCCAGGATGCAGTTGAGACGCCCCACCGCTGCAGAAACAACACAGGCAAAAGCGGAGCATGCGCACACCGAACTCCATAGTAACAGATGGTCATATGATGCTATGAGAAGTCACAATAATCAGGAGATACCATAGGAATACACAATGAGAGTAATTACAACCTAAGAACAATATGCAGCATAGATATAGACAGTGGTGCAATGTATATACATTATAGATCGCTGCGGTAGTATTCTTCCACTTGTATTCGTTCTATTCCTCATAGACATCAGATACGTGGGCAAACGGAGGTAGAAAGTCTCAAATAATACACGGTAAAGAGTGAACAACGCTGTAAAAACAATTAAAAACACAAAAAATTAAAAGCAAAGAAGGCATCAAACGGAACCAGAGAGGGAAATCAAAGGGAAAAATAGAAAACTACAAAAAAGAGGCGAAATTCAGAGATTCATTGAGACCATTGGGCACCATTGTGTCGAGATGGACAATCCAACGGGCCTCCATTTGGGCTAAGATTTTTTTATAATCCCCACCCCTCACACCAAGATGTAATATGTCTATACCACAAACTTTAAAAGAGGTAGCATCACAATTATGGTGATGTTTAAAGTGTCGGGGAATTGTCTTCAAATCAGAGGGATCAGAAATGGACCTTGCTGCGCCAATATCCCTAACGTGCTCCCTGATTCGTATCCTCAATTCTCTAGTGGTTAAGCCAACATATATCCTTGGACAATCACATGTGGCGTAGTAGATAACATTCGAACTGCCACAGGATATGCGTTGGCGAATGTCAAATACTTTATCACCGCTAGAGGAGGAAAAGTCAAGGGCACGCAGGGCATTGGCGCACGCAAGGCAATGGCCACAAGGAAAGAAGCCTGCAGTAGGACCACGAGTCCCAAAGACATTTTTTATGGGTGCAACGTAGTGACTCCGGACCAGTGTATCACGTAAATTTCTCGACCGCCTAGATGTCATGGCGGGGTAGTCACCGAGTGAGCGAGCCAGGGCGGGTTCAGTTTTTAAGACATTCCAATGTCTAGTTAAGATTTTTCGAATATCAAACCATTCATGGTTGTAGGTGGTAATAAATCTTGTCGGTCCATCCTCATTCACCTGCCTATCAACATGATTAGTGTCAAGGAGACGGCCACGTGGAGTCCTCCTTGCCTGGTCATATCCCTTTTTAATGCAACGGTTGCTATAGCCTCTCGCCTTAAAGCGGTTACTAAGGTCTTTAGCTTGAGCCTCAAAAGCATCATCAGTAGAGCAAATTCTTCTCATACGAAGAAACTGTCCGACCGGGACGGCCCTAATGGTGGCTGGGTGATGGGCTGAATCAGCATGTATAAGTGCGTTTACTGAGGTGGGCTTCCTGAACACATCCGCCCGGAACCGACGACAAGCGTCGACCTCCAGAGAAATGTCCAGAAAGTCCACCTTCTCGCTACTATATTTATAAGTTAGATGAATGTTAAGAGAATTCTGATTCAGCTCCACCATGAAATCCTCGAGCTGCTGCACCGTCCCGTCCCACAATATCAAAATATCGTCAATATATCTAAACCAGTACAGCACATGGGAGGCGGCCCGTGCGCCCGCGTCGCCAAACAAAGATCTCTCCCAGGAGCCCAGGAAGAGATTAGCGTAAGCGGGCGCACAGGCCGCGCCCATGGCTGTACCACGCCTCTGCAGGTAAAAGGCGTCTTTGAAGACGAAATAATTGTGAGTCAGGACGTAGTGGAGCAGCTCGAGGATTAACTCACACATAGGGCCGTCCAGGTCGGAGGACTCTAAGAAAAGGCGAACCGCCGCCAGGCCATGGGAATGATCGATGCAAGTGTAGAGGGACTCCACGTCGGCCGTCACCAAAATGATTGAGTTATCCACAAAAATGCCGTCAACCCGTGCCAGGACGTCCTTAGTGTCACGAACAAAAGAAGGTAGAGTCTCCACAATGGGTTTGAGATAAAAATCAATAAACTTGCAAACCATGTCGCATGGGCCGCCAATGCCCGACACTATGGGACGTCCCGGCGGGTCAAGGGCATCCTTGTGGATTTTTGGGAGTAAGTAGAAGGTAGGGGTCCTAGGGTACTTCACCAATAAACCCTCATAAGTCTTTTTAGGAATAATATTAGACTCAAATGCACCATGTAGGATACCCTGGAGTTCCAAAGAGAAGGCAGATAAAGGACTATGTGGTAATTTAGTATAGATATCTGAGTCTCTGAGATGACGAAATGCCTCTCGCTCATATTTATCACATGGCCAGATCACGATATTCCCCCCCTTGTCAGCTGGTTTGAAAACTACGTCAGGGAGAGACTGTAACTGTGACAATGCCAGACGTGCATGTGTCAGGTTATCAAATCTACGTCTTGTAGAGAGCTTTTGATATCTTCTGTTACCAATTTTGTGAACACATCAATTGCTGGACACAGTGACAAGGGGGGGAAATCTCGCCGATCTGGGCAGTAGTGAAGTGGGAAACCTACTTGTGCTTGGAGTAGATTGTTCCTCCAACAATTCTTCAAGATTGCGTATAGCCTCCCTCTCATTATCACTCCAGGGTTCCGACAATTGGCCACGATAATGCAATTTCTTTAATAAAAGTTTACGAGAGAATAGGTGAAGATCCTTCAATGCTGTAAAAAAATTAAATGCATTAGTAGGTGAAAACGTAAGACCCCTACCTAAAACCTCCATTTGTGTGGCAGACGGAATGGCTGGACAGATTTACTACCTGCAATCCGCTCTGAGGCGCAGGCTGGGTGAGTCCCCCACCATGATTTTTAGTTTTCGTACTCTGACGCGTCGTCATCTTTTTGCCGGTATTCAGTACATTGCACTGGTCGTTAGATTTATTAGTTGGAGGATCTTCATTTGTAGAGATGTTAGATCGCATGGAGGAAGACCTTGACCTTGAATAAGATGTATTTCTTTATCTAGGACGCGATCTATCATTGGGATTCCGCCATCTATAAACTTTTGAAAGCAGTTTATCCTGCGTATCGCGTTTAAATTTCCTCGATTTTGTGGATTGAATCTCCAAGGCCCATTTGTGTAGGTCTGCATCCATGGAATCATTTAGTTTTTTCAAGTTTTCACTCGTCATCTCTCATCGTAATTTAACTTGAACAGAATCTATCTCGGATTCCAGTGTTTCCAATGTGCTCTGATTCATCTCTTTTAGCAGTTTCATAAACCCAATGGAGCATGTATTTGTAAGCTCCTCCCAACGGCTCTTAATAGAGTCGTCCTGAATGGGAAATGAAGGAAACACCTGAACCCTGAGACCTCTAGGTATCAATTTATTTTGAATATATTTGTCCAGGAACTCGTGGTTCCACCAGACCTTAGTACGTTTCCTAAGAAGGTCCTTAAACAGAAAAATGGCCTCTTGTAAATCCCTTTGAGACCCCTCAATGGTTCCCCCTGCACCGTCCTGCAGTGTTTCATTGATCTGAGCACGCCAAGTGGCATCTTTCGCTCGAAAATCCATAGATAAGCTGAAAAAAACTGTGAAAAACACAGAAACAATTAGTATAAACATGAACAGCTGCATGGGTAAGGCTGGAAAATGTGGGTAACACAAGCAAGTGTGAAACCAAAAAGTCACCACTCATATATAAACATAATATAGAGGAGAAAGCAAGAGTCATTAGTGACCAGAATTGATCATATATAAAAGGTAAATATTTATTGTACAAATCGGTAAAATAGTATCTTCACCTATTCTCTCGTAAACTTTTATTAAAGAAATTGCATTATCGTGGCCAATTGTCGGAACCCTGGAGTGATAATGAGAGGGAGGCTATACGCAATCTTGAAGAATTGTTGGAGGAACAATCTACTTCAAGCACAAGTAGGTTTCCCACTTCACTACTGCCCAGATCGGCGAGATTCCCCCCCTTGTCACTGTGTCCAGCAATTGATGTGTTCACAAAATTGGTAACAGAAGATCTCAAAAAGCTCTCTACAAGACATAGATTTGATAACCTGACAAATGCACAACGTCTGGCATTGTCACAGTTACAGTCTCTCCCTGACGTAGTTTTCAAACCAGCTGACAAGGGGGGAATATCGTGATCTGGCCATGTGATAAATATGAGCGAGAGGCATTTAGTCATCTCAGAGACTCAGATACCTATACTAAATTACCACATAGTCCTTTATCTGCCTTCTCTTTGGAACTCCAAGGTAACCTACATGGTGCATTTGAGTCTAATATTATTCCTAAAAAGACTTATGAGGGTTTATTGGTGAAGTACCCTAGGACCCCTACCTTCTACTTACTCCCAAAAATCCACAAGGATGCCCTTGACCCGCCGGGACGTCCCATAGTGTCGGGCATTGGCGGCCCATGCGACATGGTTTGCAAGTTTATTGATTTTTATCTCAAACCCATTGTGGAGACTCTACCTTCTTTTGTTCGTGACACTAAGGACGTCCTGGCACGGGTTGACGGCATTTTTGTGGATAACTCAATCATTTTGGTGATGGCCGACGTGGAGTCCCTCTACACTTGCATCGATCATTCCCATGGCCTGGCGGCGGTTCGCCTTTTCTTAGAATCCTCCGACCTGGACGGCCCTATGTGTGAGTTAATCCTCGAGCTGCTCCACTACGTCCTGACTCACAATTTTTTCGTCTTCAAAGACGCCTTTTACCTGCAGAGGCGTGGTACAGCCATGGGCGCGGCCTGTGCGCCCGCTTACGCTAATCTCTTCCTGGGCTCCTGGAGAGATCTTTGTTTGGCGACGCGGGCGCACGGGCCGCCTCCCATGTGCTGTACTGGTTTAGATATATTGACGATATTTTGATATTGTGGGACGGGACGGTGCAGCAGCTCGAGGATTTCATGGTGGAGCTGAATCAGAATTCTCTTAACATTCATCTAACTTATAAATATAGTAGCGAGAAGGTGGACTTTCTGGACATTTCTCTGGAGGTCGACGCTTGTCGTCGGTTCCGGGCGGATGTGTTCAGGAAGCCCACCTCAGTAAACGCACTTATACATGCTGATTCAGCCCATCACCCAGCCACCATTAGGGCCGTCCCGGTCGGACAGTTTCTTCGTATGAGAAGAATTTGCTCTACTGATGATGCTTTTGAGGCTCAAGCTAAAGACCTTAGTAACTGCTTTAAGGCGAGAGGCTATACCAACCGTTGCATTAAAAAGGGATATGACCGGGCAAGGAGGACTCCACGTGGCCGTCTCCTTGACACTAATCATGTTGATAGGCAGGTGATTGAGGATGGACCGACAAGATTTATTACCACCTACAACCATGAATGGTTTGATATTCGAAAAATCTTAACTAGACATTGGAATGTCTTAAAAACTGAACCCGCCCTGGCTCGCTCACTCAGTGACTACCCCGCCATGACATCTAGGCGGTCGAGAAATTTACGTGATACACTGGTCCGGAGTCACTACGTTGCACCCATAAAAAATGTCTTTGGGACTCGTGGTCCTACTGCAGGCTTCTTTCCTTGTGGCCATTGCCTTGCGTGCGCCAATGCCCTGCGTGCCCTTGACTTTTCCTCCTCTAGTGGTGATAAAGTATTTGACATTCGCCAACGCATATCCTGTGGCAGTTCGAATGTTATCTACTATGCCACATCTGATTGTCCAAGGATATATGTTGGCTTAACCACTAGAGAATTGAGGATACGAATCAGGGAGCACGTTAGGGATATTGGCGCAGCAAGGTCCATTTCTGATCCCTCTGATTTGAAGACAATTCCCCGACACTTTAAACATCACCATAATTGTGATGCTACCTCTTTTAAAGTTCGTGGTATAGACATATTACATCTTGGTGTGAGGGGTGGGATTATAGAAAAATCTTAGCCCAAATGGAGGCCCGTTGGATTGTCCATCTCGACACAATGGTGCCCAATGGTCTCAATGAATCTCTGAATTTCGCCTCTTTTTTGTAGTTTTTTATTTTCCCTTTGATTTCCCTCTCTGGTTCCGTTTGATGCCTTCTTTGCTTTTAATTTTTTGTGTTTTTAATTGTTTTTACAGCGTTGTTCACTCTTTACCGTGCATTTTTTGAGACTTTCTACCTCCGTTTGCCCACGTATCTGATATCTATGAGGAATAGAACGAATACAAGTGGAAGAATACTACCGCAGCGATCTATGATGTATATACATTGCACCACTGTCTATATCTATGCTGCATATTGTTCTTAGGTTGTAATTACTCTCATTGTGTATTCCTATGATATCTCTTGATTATTGTGACTCCTCATAGCATCATATGACCATCTGTTACTATGGAGTTCGGTGTGCGCATGCTCCGCTTTTGCCTGTGTTGTTTCTGCAGCGGTGGGGCGTCTCAACTGCATCCTGGGCGCGCTCTGGTTTAGTGCCTGTGCGCGCGTCAGGGTGTATGACGCCTCCATCGCTGGAGACCTTCTTGGCTTCAGGCGACGCATGCGCCGTTGTACCCTCTCCTATTGGATGATTCTGATCATGTGACTGGGAAATAGGAGGTATATGAAGGTTCTTTGCACAGCACACTACCATCCCCTTGAAAAAGTGGCAGGCAGCCACGAAAAGTGCATTGGGGCGGCACCTTCATTACGGGGTGACTTTTCCTCCTGCGGTATTTTAACCCCTTTGGTGAGCATGTCCTCTCTCCAAATATGGCAACGCTATACTTACCTTTGCTGATCTTTGATATGACAGCGTTATACCACTGCTGACTATTTTAGGAGCGTTTGCTATTGTGATAGGCATGCCTCACATTCTTGTGGTTCAATAGGTTTCCTGGATATGGCATTTTACTTTGTGGCAATGGACATATGTATATGATCTATCTTTGTACTATAGCCATCCTATGTACTGTTACCACAAGTGCTTACTCATTATAACCGCTAGGAGGTAATTTTTCCCTGTATGTGCACATGTTCTGTATGTGTTTCTATTTGTCTTATATGTATTTTTGTGTTACTATTTTACCAATTTGTACAATAAATATTTACCTTTTATATATGATCAATTCTGGTCACTAATGACTCTTGCTTTCTCCTCTATATTATGTATTAGCAGAAGTGTAGCAGTGTTGTGTTGTGTCATGACCTGTAAGTACAATTGAGAGAAGGTCGCTGCTATTTAGATGTGGTAATTCAATTGCTAGAAAGTACACATAGTAATTAGCCCTGTATTGTGTATAGCCGGCCATGTACAGTTGAGAGAAGGTCGCAAGCTATTTAGATATGGTAATTCAGTTGCTAGAAAGTACACGTAGTAATTAGCCCTGTATTGTGTATAGCCGGCCATAGTCCTGGCATGTCCGGACAAGTCCTTTGATCAGGCTATTTGGGAATCTTTTAAGTCCAGCAGTAAATGTATCCTTTGATCAATCTATTATGTGGCACAATTAACAAAGCGCATCACACATTTCAAGCTCAGCTGTTGTTTTAAACAGTTACCATACCGGTATTGTAGCGAATCAAGGTGTATTAAATTGAATGCTTACACGATTCCAGCAACTTGATGACAAATTCAGAGCAAATTCGTTAATAACTGCCCGCAGGTGATGTTTGTGACCTTATTTGCAACATTTTCATTATAGCACGACGGGCAGCCGGGGAAAAAACAACCCTGAAATTCAATAAACTATGTGCTGGCCGTTAACATACGCATAGGCATCTAGAAAATATTGAGCAAGTTGCTTCACAAACCCTCTCAAGTCTTGCTGAATGCCAATGTTCTCGGTATGCGCTGGCCTATTTTGGTACATGCCCACTACTACGCAGCGATTTTGACCACCGTGCAACAAAAATCGGGTACAAACTTTTTAGCATAGCGGTGTTTCTGACTCTCAGCTGCTATAGTTACCATACGAATATTGTAGCGAACCAAGATGTATTAAATTGATTACTAACACGATTCCGGCAACTTGATGACAAATTCACAAAAAATTCGTTATTTTGGGAGAGGTCTAGGCCTATTTTTTAACGATGCTAACCCCCTCAGACATGAAAGACAGGCAGCGCTTTTTCAAGAAAACTGTCGCTGTGGTGCTTTTCTCTAGCCTTCATCAGTGTAGCCGCTAGGATACACGGGCCCCTACAGCTCAGCCCTATAGTGTAGTTTAATGTAGGGGGCAAACAGATCATCGCTGGTGTTTGGAAAATACCATATTTCATAGATGGTGGTGATCCGCTGAATCATTTTTAAACATTTCACGCCACTCATGCACCCACAGCACACTTATGGTGTACCCGCACCGCTGCAGCTAGCGCTTTTTAGCTAAAAAGGAATGATATAACTGCCCGCAGGTGATGTTTGTGACCTTATCTGCATCATTTTCATTATAGCACGACGGACAGCCGTGGAAAAAACAACCCTGAAATTCAAAAACTATGTGCTGGCCGTTAACATACGCATAGTCATCTAGAAAATATTGAGCGAGTTGCTTCACAAACCCTCTCAAGGCATGCTGAATGCCAATGTTCTCGGTATGCACTACATACATGACCAATGCATAGACTGGGATGTGCAGCGTTCTTGCTGCACAGGCCTATTTTTAAAGATGCTATGCCCCCTCAGATATAAAAGACAGGCATGTCGGGACGTGTCCTGGCCTATTTTGGCACATGCCCACCCCTATGCAGCGATATTGAGCACCGTTCAACAAAAATCAGGTACAAACTTTTTAGCATAGCTATGTTTCTGACTCTCATGCCATGCCAGAAAGGTCTATTTTGGCACAGGCCCACGCCTATGCATCGATTTTGACCAGCATTCAACAAAAAATTGGGTGCAAACTTTTTAGCATACCTGTGTTTCTGACGCCCATGCCGTACCAGAAAGACCTATTTTGGCACAGGCCCACACCTATGCAACGATTTTGACCAGCATTCAACAAAAAATTGGGTACAAACTTTTTAACATACCTGTGTTTCTGACTCCCATGTCGTACCAGAAAGACCTATTTTGGCACAGGCCCACACCTATGCAACGATTTTGACCAGCATTCAACAAAAAATTGGGTACAAACTTTTTAACATACCTGTGTTTCGGACTCTCATGCCATACCGGAACCACCCGGTGCCCTGTACTCTAGCCCATAATATTTCACATCGGGTATGGGACCTACATAGCTTTGTTTTCTCAGGTATTAAAAACTGAAAATCCCGCGGCCTGAGGTAATTTAGTGAGCTTCATGGGGATAAAATTTAGCGAGTCTATGAACCTTATAGACAAATCAGGTATCGTCACACACAAGACCACAACACCTCAGGCTAACACATTTACCGGTAGTTTTCAAAAACCACTGCCTTAACAGTAAAGTAAGAATCGTGGCGACCTCCATTGTGGGCTATTATTGTATACCGTGAAAATTTACCGTTGGTAAAGAACAGTAAAAAGTCGTGCGTACAACTATCATCCTCAAACTCCCAGCGTTATCACAAACACTATTACCTACAGAGGTGGCCCCGCGAGAATTTCTGTATGTGTGTATCAAGATGCTCCCTGCTTTGACCGATTGTTTGCTCGTGAATGCTGTCATTTCCAGGGTCATCATAGTTGTGTTAATGCGCTGGGAGCTCGTGTATCGGCCCCTAGGGTGTAATGCGTGAGCATTTTAATTATTTTTCAATTCATAACCATACGGTCTCAGGCAGACAGGTTTATTTCACAGAAGTTGACTGTACATTTGCATAATTTTTGTTTAACCCCTTACTGCCATCGGACGTACTATCCCGTCCATGGTACCTGGGCCCGTATGACCGGGGACGGGATAGTACGTCATAGGCGATCAGCTGCGCTCCTGAGGGGAGCGCAGCTAATCGCCGCCGGGTGTCAGCTGATTATCACAGCTGACACCCATGACTGTGTGTCAGGAGCGGTCACGGACCGCTCCCGGCACATTAACCCCTTGCACACCGCGATCAAACATGATCGCGGTGTACTGGGGGCACAGGGGAGGATCGCGCAGGGTGGGGGCTCCCTGCACGCCCCCCTGAGACCCTCAGAGCAGCGCTTCCTCCCTCCCAGGACCCGGATCCAAGATGCGCCGGGGTCCTGGAGGGAGGCGGCTACCTCAGTGCCTGCCGAGAGCAGGCACTGAGAAGCCTGCATCTATGCCTGTGAGATCGCTGGTGTGACAGAGTGCTGTGCACACTGTCACACCAGCGATCTGATAAAATACTGTGATGTCCACCCTGGGACAAAGTAAAAAAGTTAAAAAAGTAAAAATAAACATGTGTAAAAAAGAATCCAAAATAAATAAAAAAAAAAAATATATTCCCCAATAAATTCACTTCTTCCTGTAAATAAAAAAAACAAAACAATAAAAGTACACATATTTGGTATCGCCGCGTCCGTAACGACCCCCCCTATAAAATTGTCCCACTAGTTAACCCCTTTAGTGAACCCCTTAAAAAAAAAAAAAAAAACGAAGCAAAAAATCAATGCTTTATCATCATACCGCCGAACAAAAAGTGGAATAACGCGCGATCAAAAAGACCGATATAAAAACACATGGTACTGCTGAAAACGTCATCTTGTCCCGCAAAAAACGAGCCATCATAAAGCATCATCAGCAAAAAAATAAAAAAGTTATAGCTCGCAGAATAAAGCGATGCAAAAATAATTATTTTTTATATAAAATTGTTTTTATTCTATAAAAGCGCCAAAACATGAAAAAATGATATAAATGAGGTATCGCCATAATCGTACTGACCCGAAGAATAAAACTGCTTTATCAATTTTACCACACGCGGAACGGTATAAACGCCTCCCCCAAAAGAAATTCATGAATTGCTGATTTTTGTTCATTCTAACCTCCCAAAAATCGAAATAAAAAGCGATCAAAAAACGTCACGTGCTCAAAAATTATACCAATAAAAACGTCAACTCGTCCCGCAAAAAATAAGACCTCACATGACTCTGTGGGCCAAAATATGCAAAAATTATAGCTCTCAAAATGTGATGATGCAAAAACTATTTTTGCAATAAAAAGCGTCTTTTAGCGTGACAGCTGCCAATCATAAAAACCCGCTATAAATAGTAAATCAAACCCCCCTTTATCACCCCCTTAGTAAGGGAAAAATAATAAAATTAAAAAAAAGTATTTATTTCCATTTTCCCATTAGGGTTAGGGTTGCGGCTAAAGTTAGGGTTAGGGTTGGCGCTAAAGTTAGGATTAGGGTTAGGGTTGGGATTAGGGGTGTGTTAGGGTTAGGTTTGTGGTTAGGGTTGGGACTAGGGTTAGGGGTGTGTTGGGGTTAGGGTTGGAGTTAGAATTGGGGGGTTTCAGCTGTTTAGGCACATCAGGGGCTCTCCAAATGTGACATGGCGTCTGATCTCAATTCCAGCCAATTCTGCGTTGAAAAAGTCAAACGGTGCTCCTTCACTTCTCAGCTCTGCCATGCATCCAAACAGTAGTTTATCCCCACATATGGGTATCAGCGTACTCTGGACCCCAAGAGTTATTGTGCAATTTGTCCTATTTCTTCTGCTACCCTTGGGAAAATAAAAAACTGGGGGCGAAAATATCATTTTTGTACAAAAAAAAATATTTTTTTGTTTTTACGGCTGTACATTATAAACTTCTGTGAAGCACTTGGGGCTTCATAGCGCTCACCACACATCTAGATAAGTTCCTTGTGGGGTCTATTTCCAAAATGGGGTCACTTGTTGGGGATTTCCACTGTTTAGGCGCATCAGGGGCTCTCCAAATGCGACATGACGCCCCCAGACCATTCCATCAAAGTCTGCAATCCAAAACGTCACTACTTCCCTTCCGAGCCCCGACGTGTACCCATACAGTAGTTTTCTCCCACATATTGGATATCAGCATACTCAGGACAAATTGGACAACAACTTTTGGGGTCCAATTTCTCCTGTTACCCTTGTAAAAATAAAATATTGGGGCAAAAAAATAATTTTTGCAAAAAAAAAAAGGATTTTTTATTTTTACGGCTGTGCGTTATAAACTTCTGTGAAGCACTTCGGGGTTCAAAGTGCTCACCACACATCTAGACAAGTTCCTTGTGGGGTCTATTTTCCAAAATGGGGTCACTTGTGGGGGGTTTCCACTGTTTAGGCGCATCAGGGGCTCTCCAAATGCGACATGACGCCCCCAGACCATTCCATCAAAGTCTGCAATCCAAAACGTCACTACTTCCCTTCCGAGCCCTGACGTGCGCCCATACAGTAGTTTTCTCCCACATATTGGGTATCAGCGTACTCAGGACAAATTGGACAACAACTTTTGGGTTCCAATTTCTTCTGTTACCCTTGTGAAAATAAAATATTGGGGGCGAAAAAATCATTTTTGTAAAAAAAAAAAAGATTTTTTATTTTTACGGCTGTACGTTATAAACTTCTGTGAAGCACTTCGGGGTTCAAAGTGCTCACCACACATCTAGATAAGTTCCTTGTGGGGTCTATTTGCCAAAATGGGGTCACTTGTGGGGGGTTTCCACTGTATAGGTGCATCAGGGGCTCTCCAAATGTGACAAGACGCCCCCAGACCATTCCATCAAAGTCTGCAATCCAAAACGTCACTACTTCCCTTCCGAGCCCTGACGTGCGCCCATACAGTAGTTTTCTCCCACATATTGGGTATCAGCGTACTCAGGACAAATTGGACAACAACTTTTGGGTTCCAATTTCTTCTGTTACCCTTGTGAAAATAAAATATTGGGGACGAAAAAATCATTTTTGTAAAAAAAAAAAAAAAGATTTTTTATTTTACGGCTGTACGTTATAAACTTTAGTGAAACACCTGGGGGTTAAAAGTTCTCACCACACATCTAGATAAATTCCTTGTGGGGTCTAGTTTCCAAAATGGCGTCATTTATGGGGGTTTCCACTGTTTAGGCAGATCAGGAGCTCTCCAAACACGACATGGCGTCCAGCCAATTCTGCGTTGAAAAAGTCAGACGGCGCTCCTTCCCTTCCAAACTCTGCCATGCACCCAAACAGTGGTTTACCCCCACATATGGGGTATCAGCGCACTCAGGACAAATTGCACAATAACTTTTGGAGTCTTGTTACCCCTGGAAAAATAAAAATTGGGGTGAAAAGATCATTTTTGTGGAAAAAATATGATTTTTAAATTTTACGGCTCTACGTTATAAACTTGTGTGAAGCACTTGGGGGTTCAAATTGCTCACCAAAGATCTAGAAAAGTTCCTTAGGGGGTCTAGATTCCAAAATGGGGTCATTTGTGGGGGGTTTCCACTGTTTAGGCACATCAGGGGCTCTCCAAATGCAACATGGCATCCAATCTCAATTCCAGCCAATTTTGGTTGGAAAAAGTCAAATAGTGCTCCTTCCATTCCGAGCTCTGCCGTGCGCCCAAACAGTGGTTCCCACCCACATATGGGGTATCAGCGTACTCAGGACAAATTGGACAACAACTTATGTGGTCCAATTTCTCCTGTTACCCTTGAGAAAATAAAAAATTAGTGACTAAAATATAATTTTTGTGGGAAAAAAATAGGATTTTTTATTTTCATGCCCGGGCATTATAAACTTGTGTGAAGCACTTGGGGGTTCAAAGTGCTCACCAAAGATCTAGATAAGTTCCTTAGGGGGTATAGTTTCCAAAATGGGGTCAATTGTGGGGGGTTTCTACTGTTTAGGCTCATCTGGGGCACTGCAAACGGAACATGACCCCCATCAACGTCTGCATTCCAAAACGTTACTACTTCCTTTCCAAGCCCTGCCGTGCACCCAAACAGTTCCCCCCCCACATATGGGGTATCAGCATACTCAGGACAAATTGGACAACAACTTTTGGGGTCCAATTTCCTTGGGAAAATTCAAAAATTTGGGACTAAACATTTTTGTGGAAAATTGTTTTTTTTTTTTTTCACACCCAGGCATTATAAGCTTTTGTGAAACACTTGGGAGTTCAAAGTGCTCACAACAGATCTAGATAAGTACCTTAGGGGGTCTAGTTTCCAAAATGGTGTCACTTGTGGGGGTTTCCACTGTTTAGGCGCATCAGGGGCTCTCCAAACACGACATGGCGTCCAATCTCAATTCCAGCCAATTTTAGTTTGAAAAAGTCAAATGGCGCTCCTTCCCTTACGAGCTCTGCCGTGTGCCCAAACAGTGGTTTTACCCCACATATTGGGTATTGGCATACTCAGGAGAAATTGCATAACAACCTTATCTGCCCATTTTCTCCTTTTACCCTTGTGAAAATAAAAAAAAAGTTTGTAAAAGATCATTTTTGTGGCTAAAAAGTTAAATATTCATTTTTCCTTCCACGTTGCTTTAGTTCCTGTGAAGCACCTGAAGGGTTAATAATCTTCTTGAATGTGGTTTTGAGTACCTTGAGGGGTGCAGTTTTTAGAATGGTGTCACTTTTGGGTATTTTCTGCCATATAGACCCCTCAAAGTGACTTCAAATGAGAGGTGTTCCCTAAAAAAAATGGCTTTGTAAATTTTGTTGTAAAAATGAGAAATCGCTGGTCAACTTTTAACCCTTATAACTTCCTAACAAAAAAAAAATTTGGTTCCAAAATTGTGCTGATGTAAAGTAGACATGTGGGAAATGTTATTTATTAACTATTTTGTGCGACATATTTCTCTGTTTTAAGGGAATAAAAATTCAAAGTTTGAAAATTGCAAAATTTTAAAAATTTTCGCCATATTTGCGGTTTTTTCAAAAATAAACGCAAGTTATATCGAAGAAATTTTACTTCTAACGTGAAGTACAATATGTCACGAGAAAACAGTCTCAGAATCGCGAAGATCCGTTGAAGCGTTCCAGAGTTATAACCTCATAAAGAGACAGTGGTCAGAATTGTAAAAATTGGCCCGGTCATTAACGTGCAAACCACCCTTGGGGGTGAAGGGGTTAAAATCATACATTTGCATAATTTTGTTTAAAATCGCACAGTTCTGCGATAATGTCGGGTGTTGGACACGAACTTATCAGTCTTTCATACGTGTCGCAGAAAGATTTTAGTCTGTTCTGCGCGAGTTTATTATGCACGTACTGTGCAGACATGTCATGAAACATTTTGGCGTGTTTAGCAGTCCATACGGGTGTTGGTATGTAAGGTGAGCGACCATCATCCTTCTGCTTCTTACTTACACGACGGCGCGATACCGCGTGTTTCTTTGGCGCTAATGCACCGGCTGAATTGGCAGCTGCTGCTTCCGCGTTGCTATTTGCAGAAACTGTAGCTTGACACAGACGTATATTCTTAAGCCTACTACTCTCAGTATTCCCGGGGTGGGCGGTTGGCGCGTCGCTTTCTCCACGATCTGCGACACACCTGAGTGAAAGAGGTTTCGTTCTCACATCCGCTTGTTCTCAAATCCATAATTGCGCTGTTGCAAAACTCGCGAATGACGCTCCTCCGTAACTAAAGAAAAGATACGTGGTGTAGTTAACCGCTAAGCGGGCGAGATATAGGAAAAGCTACAGGCCCCACTTTACTCGGATTCAACGCAATATTTGTAAAGCTACCAGCACCGATTATCTGTGAAACCGATGCATGATTGTTTGTATAAGTACACTATAGAGCGGCCTAGACATATATACTTACAAGTATCCCCCGGGTGCTGGTCTACAGAGAATGCTGAATTAACAGACATCTCGCTGCTGGGTCGCCGCCGTATGGGGCTGTTTTCTCCCTCAAAATGCAGCCTCACGGGCGATACTTTACTAGCTGTAAATAAAATATAACATACATGAATGCGCAAATCACTCACAAAGCTAACTTGACACACGTAAATAAAATATATCTACTAGTTACCGCAGAAATTTTTATCTGCATGTATAAGTACACTATAGAGCGGCGTAGACATATATGCTTACAAGTATGAGACGTATAGTGTAGTTCAGAGATTGGTGAATTAAACGGTGTGGAGTTGCTCGGTCGTTGTCGTATGGGGCTGTTTTCTTTTTCAAGCTGCAGCCTCCTGCACG
>JARQOD010000007.1:173834139-173851153 GCA_033576555.1 Oophaga sylvatica | reverse complement strand
GGCACAATGAACAAATCACAAAAGGTGAAGAATTGGTTTTCTTTTTTCGCCGTTCCTCGTGGGGTTTTAAAGTGATTGGGGCGACTTTTTTTCCCTCGGATCGGTGCGATTACAGCGATACCAGATTTATACCCTTTTTTCATGTTTAGCTTCTGTCACACACTAAAAGATGCTTTTTTTGGAATAATTTTTTGTAAGAAATTTTTGCATCACCGTATTTTGAGAGCTATAATTTTTCCATATTTCGGCCGACAGAGTTATCTGTGGGCTTATTTTTTGCGGGACGAGCTGACGTTTTTATTGGTACCATATTCGGGCACATAACGTTTTTTGATAGCTTCCTATTCCGATTTTTGTGGAAGCAGAATGAACAAAAACCAGCAATTCAGGAATTGTTTTTTTTTTTTCCCTCCGTTCCGTGTGTGGTAAAATTGATAAAGCAGCTTTATTCTTCGGTTTAATACGATTACAGCGATACCTCATTTATATATTTTTTTATGTTTTGGCGTTTTTTACACAATAAAAAATTTTATAGAAAAAATTATTTTTGCATCAGTTTATTCCGCGAGCTATAACTTTTTTATTTTTTCGCTGATGATGCTGTATAGCAGCTTGTTTTTTGCGGGACAAGATGACGTTTTCAGCGGTACCATGATTATTTATATCTGACTTTTTGATTGCGTGTTATTGCACTTTTTCCAAGCGGTATGATGATAACGCTTGGAAAAAGTATAATTTACTACTTTTTTTTTTTTTTGGCTTTCACTGAAGGGGTTAACTAGGGTTACGCTTTTATAGATGGGATTTTTACGGACGTGGCGATACCAAACATGTGTATTTTTTTTGTTTTTTGTTTTTTTTATTACATAAAAATGTGTATTTTTTAGGGGATTTTTTTAAATTATTTTTTAATATTTTTTTTAGAATTTTAAAAAAAAAATGATTTTTTTTTTAACTTGTCCCTTTATGGGACTTTCACTTTTTTTACTTTTTATTGCAGTTACAATGCATTGCAATGCTCCAGCATTGCAATGCATTGTACCTATGGGGAAAGCTGCTGTGAGCATGATCACAGCAGCTTTCCGTAGCTAGATGACCCGGAGGTTGTCATGACAACCCACGGGTCATCAAGGCAGAGATCGGGCCCTGCAAATACATTGCAGGGCGCCGATCTGAGGCAGAGGGAGCTCCCGACCCTCTGCCTCCCCCCCTGAGCGCTGCGATCGCGCTCGATCGCAGCAGTCAGGGGGTTAACAGCCAGGGGCGGTGGGGGCTACGCTCCTGGCTGTCAGTGCAGGAAGCCTGGCCACTCCAGCGCCGGCTCCTGCACTGATCGCACTGGAGAAGCTGAAATTTCAGCTTCTCCTGCGCGATCGCTGCTGTTTGGTCAGTCAGATTGTCTGACCAATCACAGCGCTGTGGGTGCGGGGACCGACGGCAAAGGTCCCCGCACCGCTTGCCGTGCCTATCAGCTGTCTGTGACAGCTGTCGGCACTGATCTACCACTGCGTGTTTACACGCAGTGGTAGATCAAAGGCATGACGTGCACAGTCCGTCCTGGTGCTGGAACTGACACCCGGCCATGACAGACTGTGCACATCATTGGACATTAAGGGGTTAAGTTTTATTGATAAGTCAGCATGTAAAAATATAAACGATGGCCAACATTTCAGTCTGTCCCAGGCCTTGATCACAGTCTATGCCCTATTGCCTCATGGTAAAATGGTTCATAGTAAATACAGGGGCTGACTTCAGAAATTTGTAGAAAATTGAGCACTGTTTATAAGATTTACCAGAGAAATCATACTTTATGCAATGAAAACTGAAACATGGTTATGAAAAACAATATACCACAATTACTAAAATCCTAAGATTAATTAATTCTACAGATTTTACTAGTTTACATGAAATGATAGATATTGCAGTAGTGAGGTAGGAGGGAATAATAACAAATTTAAAATTACACATTTTTTTTACAAAACAAACAATATTAGTAATTTAAGAACTTGCAAATCAGTATTCTCAAAGCAACTTGCATTCCTTTAGTTACCACAATACACTGCTTGAATTTAAACCCACAGAGCACAGATGTGGTATAAGAAATATGGAGGCAAGTGTAGTACAAATAGTAATAGAGCTAACTATTGCAAACAAGACTGGGAGGAGGAGATAAGGAGAGAACAAAAAGAGCTAAGGTTCTATGAGAAATCAGAAGGCAAGCGGAATACCAGAAGACAGTAAGGAGGGAAGAAAGAGGAGTACAGAAGTGCTAATATGATTTGATTAGATGAAAGTGATCATACCAATGTCATGATGAAAGCCCATTAGATCACTAATGTGGTCAGCTTTGAGTTGCAGCAACAAGGTGGTTGTTACATAATGTGTAAGCAGCAAGTAAAGGGTTACTGCAATTTACCCTGCTTGTCATAGCTATTGATAGATCAATCTCGACAACAGGCAATGCACAATAAAGTTTCTTGAAAAGGAGGTATCTAGTGGCCGTACCTTTACAGCAATTTTCATAGAAAAAAAACTGAATTTTTGATACACAAAGTGTATTATATATTTGACAGAGTTAACATTAACACTAATTACCATAACTGTTGTAAAGACAATGTCCATTTGTATTCAAGTTAAATATATGTACTCAGTTAAAGTTTTGTATTGTGCACTGATTTCATCCTAAATTCCACCCTTTCCTTACCAACCCAAAAAAAAATAACCACTTCAATTAATTTTCCCAGCAATTACACCCCTGGCAAAACTTATGGAATCACCGCCCTTTGAGGATGTTCATTCAGTTGTTTAATTTTGTTTAAAAAAAAAACAGATCACAGATGGCACAAAACTGAAGTCACTTCAAATGGCAACTTTCCGGCTTTAAGAAACACTAAAAGAAATCAAGAACAAAAAATGTGGTAGTCAGTAATGGTGATTTTTTTTTAACCAAGCATAGGGGAAAAATTATGGAGTCACTCAATTCTGAGGTAAAAAAAATATGGAATCATGAAAAACAAACAATCAAAAAAACACTCCAACACATCACTAGTATTTTGTTGCACCACCTCTGGCTTTTACAACAGCTTGCAGTCTCTGAGGCATGAACTTAATGAGTGTCAAACAGTACTCTTCATCAATCTGGTTTCAACTTTTCTCTGATTGCTGTTGCCAGATCAGCTTTGCAGGTTGGAGTCTTGTCATGGACCATTTTCTTCAACTTCCACCAAAGATTTTCAATTGGATTGAGATCCGGACTATTTGCAGGCCATGACATTGACCTTATGTGTCTTTTTTCAGGGAATGTTTACACAATTTTTGCTCTATGGCAGGATGCATTATCATCTTGAAAAATGATTTCATCATCCCCAAACATCCTTTCAATTGATGAGATGAGAAAAATTTCCAAAATATCAACATAAACTTGTGTATTTATTGAAGATGTAATGACAGCCATCTCTCCAGGGCCTTTACCTGACAAGCCGCCCCATATCATCAATGACTGTGGAAATTTGCATGTTCTCCTCAGGCAGTCATCTTTATAAATCTCATTAGAATGGCACCAAACAAAAGATCCAGTATCATCACCTCGCCCAATGAAGATTCACGATTCATCATTAAATATGACTTTCATCCAGAGTCCACGTTTGCTTTGCCTTAGCCCATTGTAACCTTGTTTTTTTCTGTTTAGGTGTTAATGATGGCTTTCTTTTAGCTTTTCTGTATGTAAATCCCATTTACTTTAGGCGGTTTCTTACAGTTCAGGCACAGACGTTGACTCCAGTTTCCACCCATTCTTTCCTCATTTGTATTATTGTGCATTTCCTGTTTTGGAGACATATTGCATTAAGTTTCCGGTCTTGATGCTTTGATATCTTCCTTCGTCTATCAGTATGTTTGCCTTTAACAACCTTCCTATATTGTTTGTATTTGGTCCAGATTTTAGACACAGCTGACTGTGAACAACCAACATCTTTTACAACATTGCGTGATGATTTACCCTCTTTTAAGAGTTTGATAATCCTCTCCTTTGTTTCAATTGACATCTCTAGTGTTGGATTTATGTAAGTCCAGTTGGTGCAACAGCTCTCCAAGGTGTGACCACTCCTTTTTAGATGCAGACTAACGAGCAGAGCTAATGTGATGCAGGTGTTAGTTTTGGGAATGAAAATTTACAGTGTGATTCCATAATTTTTTCCCTCAGAATTGAGAGATTCCTTAATTTTTCCCCTATGCTTGATTAAAAAATAACCATTACTGACTACCACATTTTTTGTTCTTGATTTCTTTTAGTGTTTCTTAAAGCCAGAAAGTTGCCTTTTGAAATGACTTCCAGTTTTGTGCCATGTCTGTGATCTGCTTTTTTAAATAAAAGTAAACAACTGAATGAACATTCTCCAAAGCCGGTGATTTCATAATTTTTGCCAGGGGTTGTATTTAGCATTTATGTAATGGCATTCAATAGATGAGATTAAAAGCATGCTCATATTATAGTTTGAGTTAATAAAGATACTGCAATACAAAATATCGATAGTTTTTGTATTTTTTAAATAAATTACAATGAAAAAACATTTTAATATTTCACCATATAGTAAGAGCTGTAACTTTTTTCTTTATTGACAGACTTGTGAGAGCACTTATTTCTTGTGTGAAAAGTTGCAGCTTTTATTCTTATGATTTTGGGTTTATGTGACTTTTTATATATATATTAAAGGTGACAAGAAACAGTCATTATGGTTTTTTTTCTTAAATTGTTACCAGTTCTCACTGGACAGGAAAAATAGCATGCTCATTTTATAGGCTGGGGTCATAATGGACACTTATTTTTTGCGGGAAAAGTTATTGTTTAATTGGTATCACTTTGGTGTACATTTAATTGTTTTTTATCACCTTTTATTATATTTTGGAAGGTAAAATTAGCAAAAAAAATCATTCTGTAATTGTTCTGTATTTACTTTTTTTCTCCATATTTACCAGGCGGGATAAAGAACTTCTGTTTTCTAGTTCAGGTTTTATTGAACAAAGTGATATAAAGTATGAGTATGTTTATGTATTCATACTTGACATTTATGTATACTTTTACATAAAAATTTAAACTCCTTATTAAAAAATAAATATACTTTTTAGTGTTAGATTGATTTTATTGCGTCATTATTGAGCCAGGTTAAACAACATACTAGTTTAAAAGTTCTGTTTGCAATAACTGAGATGATACCAAATATGTATTGTTTTGTTATTTTTCCCAGAACAGAGGATCTAAAAAGTGAGAAAACAAGATTTTCTAAAAAAAAGTTATTTCTTTTGCAAACTGTGTAACTGGAACATCTACCATTAATATCTAATCTGCTTCAAGATTAGGGTACAAAACAGGAAGATATTTTTAGGCATTGAGTTGCTTTGTAAATATCTGCACCCCATGATCTTAGGGGACAAATGAAGGCACAGATGAAACCTCCTTCCCTATGTCAACTCTCTAGATGGCAGTCTCTATTGACCATGACATTTAACCCTTTCAATCCGAAGTCTGTTTTCACCTTCCTGAACAAGCCAAATTATCTAATTCTGATATCTGTCACTTTATGAGGTTATAACTCTGGAATGCTTCAATGTATTCTAGTAATTCTGAGACTGTTTTTTGAGACATATTGTACTTCATGGTAGTAGTAAATTTAGGTAGATATTTGTCACGTCTCGTTGTGAAAATATTGGAAATTTGGTGAAAATTTTGCAATTTTCTAAATTTACATTTTTTTGCCCTTAAACCAGATAGTTATCTTGCACAAAATGGTTAACTTAAAATAACATTTTCAACATGTCTACTTTACATCACCATCACTTTGAAACATATTTTTTGCTAGGAAGTTAAAAGGGTTAAAAGTTTATCAGCAATTTCTCATTTTTACAACAAAAGTTACAAAACCATTTCTTTAGAGCGCACATCCCATTTGAAAAGACTTTAAGGGACCTATGTGACAGAAAATACACAAAAGGGTCACCATTTTAAAATTTGCATCCCTCAAAGTACTCAAAACCACATTTGAGAAGTATAATAACCATTCTGATGCTTCACAGAAATTAAAGCAATGCGGAAGGAAAAAATGAAAATGTAAAATTTTCACCATAAAAAGTTTGCATTTGCAGAGCCCCTGATGTGCCTAAACTGCGTAAAAACCCTACAAGTAACCCCACTTTGGAAATGAATTTTAACTAGAGGAGTGATATGATCACATTGAACCCACAGGTGCTTCACAGAAGGTGCTTAACTGAATACTTATGATCACGTGATAATTCAGTTTTTCCTTTTTAATAAATTTGCAAAATTTTCTACATTTCTGCGTTTTTCAGTCAATATGGGGTGCAGAGTGTACATTAATGAGAAAAGAATGAACTTTTTTGAATTTACCAAATGGCTGCAATGAAAAAGAGTGAAAAATTTTAAGGGGTCTGAATACTTTCTGTACCCACTGTATGTCATAGATTTGGAACAGGTTAACATTGCAGTATTATTGTTATCATTTTTGATGATTTCCTCTACGTTTGGAAGATATATATTAGTACCACTTAAAGAGGAAATACAATCTTCGAATAAAGATTGTAGAGTAGACTTGGGTCTGTTATGACACATCTACTGCAGCTATCTGGTAGCAGTAAGTGCGGTGTATACAGTGATAAGAAATGTGAACATGGTAATTAATACACTCTTGCAGCTACCAGATGGTTATTTTAAGATGTTCAGCAGTCCAGAAGTGGTTAACCCCTTCAAGACCCAGCCTATTTTGACCTTAAAGACCTTGCCATTTTTTGCAATTCTGACCAGTGTCCCTTTATGAGGTAATAACTCAGGAACGCTTCAACGGATCCTAGCGATTCTGAGATTGTTTTTTCGTGACATATTGGGCTTCATGTTAGTGGTAAATTTAAGTCGATAATTTTTGCGTTTATTTGTGAAAAAAATGGAAATTTGGCGAAAATTTTGAAAATTTTGTAATTTTCAAATTTTTAATTTTTATTCTGTTAAACTAGAGAGTTATGTGACACAAAATAGTTAATAAATAACATTTCCCACATGTCTACTTTACATCAGCACAATTTTGGGAACAACATTTTTTTTTGTTAGGAAGTTATAAGGGTTAAAAGTTGACCAGCGATTTCTCATTTTTACAGCAAAATTTACAAAACCATTTTTTTTTAGGGACCACCTCACATTTGAAGTCACTTTGAGGGGTCTATATGGCAGAAAATACCCAAAAGTGACACCTTTATAAAAACTGCACCCCTCAAGCTACTCAAAACTACATTCAAGAAGATTATTAACCCTTCAGGTGCTTCACAGGAACTAAAGCAACGTGTAAGGAAAAAATGGACATTTTAATTTTTCCAACAAAAATTTTCTTTTAGCATCAATTTTTCATTTTTACATGGGCATCAGGATAAAATGGATCCTAAAATTTGTTGGGCAATTTCTCCTGAGTACACAGATACCTCATATGTGGTCATAAACCACTGTTTGGGCGCACGGCAGGGCTCAGAAGGGAAGGAGCGCCATTTGACTTTTTGAATGGGAAATATGCTGGAATATTTAGCGGTTGCCATGTCACATTTGGAGAGTCCCTGTGTGCCTAAACATTGGAGCTCCCCCACAAGTGACCCCATTTTGGAAACTAGACCCCCTAAGGAACTTATCTAGATGCATAGTGATCATTTTGAACCCCCAGGTGCTTCACAAATTGATCTGTAAAAAAAAGAAAGTACTTTTTTTTCACAAAAATTTTCTTTTAGCCTCAGTTTTTTCATTTTCACATGGGCAACAGTATAAATTGGATCCTAAAATTTGTTGGGCAATTTCTCCTGAGTACACAGATACCTCATATGTGGTCATAAACCACTGTTTGGGCGCATGGCAGGGCTCAGAAGGGAAGCAGCGCCATTTGACTTTTTGAATGGAAAATATGCTGGAATATTTAGCGGTTGCCATGTCGCATTTGGAGAGTCCCTGTGTGCCTAAACATTGGAGCTCCCCACAAGTGACCCCATTTTGGAAACTAGACCCCCTAAGGAACTTATCTAGATGCATAGTGATCATTTTGAACCCCCAGGTGCTTCACAAATTGATCTGTAAAAAAAAGAAAGTACTTTTTTTTTCACAAAAATTTTCTTTTAGCCTCAGTTTTTTCATTTTCACATGGGCAACAGTATAAATTGGATCCTAAAATTTGTTGGGCAATTTCTCCTGAGTACACAGATACCTCATATGTGGTCATAAACCACTGTTTGGGCGCATGGCAGGGCTCAGAAGGGAAGCAGCGCCATTTGACTTTTTGAATGGAAAATATGCTGGAATATTTAGCGGTTGCCATGTCGCATTTGGAGAGTCCCTGTGTGCCTAAACATTGGAGCTCCCCCACAAGTGACCCCATTTTGGAAACTAGACCCCCTAAGGAACTTATCTAGATGCATAGTGAGCACTTTGAACCCCCAGGTGCTTCACAAATTGATCCGTAAAAAAAAGAAAGTACTTTTTTTTCACAAAAATTTTCTTTTAGCCTCAGTTTTTTTCATTTTCACATGGGCAACAGTATAAATTGGATTCTAAAATTTGTTGGGCAATTTCTCCTGAGTACACAGATACCTCATTTGTGATCATAAACCACTGTTTGGGCGCACGGCAGGGCTCAGAAGGGAAGGAGCGCCATTTGACTTTTTGAATAGAAAATATGCTGGAATATTTAGCGGTTGCCATGTCGCATTTGGAGAGTTCCTGTGTGCCTAAACATTGGAGCTCCCCCACAAGTGACCCCATTTTGGAAACTAGACGCCCTAAGGAACTTATCTAGATGCATAGTGAGCACTTTGAACCCCCAGGTGCTTTACAGAAGTTTATAACGCAGAGCCGTGAAAATAAAATATCATTTTTTTTTCTCAAAAAATGATTTTTTAGCCCACTATTTTTTATTTTCACAATGGTTACAGGAGAAATTGGACCCCGAAAGTTGTTGTCCAGTTTGTCCTGAGTACGCTAGTACCCCATATGTGGGGGGGAACCACTGTTTGGGCACACGTCAGGGCTCGGAAGGGATGTAGTGACGCTTTGAAATGCCAACTTGATGGAATGGTCTGCGGGCATCTTGTTACGTTTGCAGAGCCCCTGATGTGCCTAAACAGTAGAAACTCCCCACAAGTGACCCCATTTTGGAAACTAGACACCGCAAAGAACTTATCTAGATGTGTGGTGAGCACTTTGAACCCCCAAGGGCTACACAGAAGTTTATAACGCCCGGGCATGAAAATAAAAAAATCATATTTTTTCCACAATCAGGATCTTTTAGTCCCCAATTTTTTTATTTTCCCAAGGGTAACATGAGAAATTAGACCCCAAAAGTTGTTGTCCAATTTGTCCTGAGTATGCTGATATCCCATATGTGGGAGAAAACTACTGTATGGGCACACGTCGGGGCTCGGATGGGAAGTAGTGACCTTTTGAAATGCCCACTTGATGGAATGGTCTTCGGGCGTCATGTTACGTTTGCAGAGTCACTGATGTGCCTAAACAGTAGAAACTCCCCACAAGTGACCCCATTTTGGAAACTAGATCCCCCAAGGAACTCCTCTAGATGTGTGGTGAGCACTTTGAATCTCCAAGTCCTTCACAGAAGTTTATAACGCAGAGCCGTGAAAATATAAAATTATTTTTTTTCCACAAAAATAATTTTTAGTCCCCAATTTTTTTCCCCAATGTTAACAGGAGAAATTAGAACCCCCAAAGTTGTTGTGCAATTTTTCCCGAGTACGCTGATACCTCATATGTGGGGATAAACCACTGTTTGGGCATACGTCGGGGCTTGGAATAAAGGGAGCACTGTTTGACTTTTTGAACGCAAAATTTGCAGGAATCAATGGTGGCGCCATGTCGCGTATGGAGACCCCCTGATGTGCCTAAATAGTGGAAACCCCTCAATTCTAACTCCAACCCTAACCCCAACACACCCCTAACGCCTACACACACCTAACCCTAATACAAACCCTAATCATAACCCTAACCCCAACACACCCCTAATCCCAACTCTAACCATAAACCTAACTACAAGCCTAACCCTAATTCCAACCCTAACCCAAATTCCAACCCTAACCGTAATTCTAACCTTAGCCCTAATGCTAACCCTAACCCTAGTTCTAACCCTAAGGCTGGGTTCATATTGCGTTTTACCAGCCCGTTCAACACGTAGCGTTGACCGGCTGGTAACGGTATAGCATAACGCGATCGCGTTATGCTATACCCGCTAGCGCAGATGAATCAGCAGATAATCACCTGCGGATCAGCAGCAAAATCAGTCGCGGATCAGCAGCGAAATCCGCCGCGGATCAGCAGCGAAATCCGCCCGGATCAGCAGCGAAATCCGCCGCGGATCAGCAGCGAAATCCGCCGCGGATCAGCAGCGAAATCAGCCGCGGATCCGCAGCGAAATCCGCCGCGGATCAGCAGCGAAATTCGCCGCGGATCAGCAGCGAAATCCGCCGCGGATCAGCAGCGAAATCCGCCGCGAATCCGCAGCGAAATCAGTCGCGGATCCGCAGCGAAATCAGTCGCGGATCCGCAGCGAAATCAGTCGCGGATCCGCAGCTAAATCAGTCGCGGATCCGCAGCTAAATCAGTCGCGGATGCGCAGCGAAATCAGTCGCGGATCCGCAGCGAAATCAGTCGCGGATACGCAGCGAAATCAGTCGCGGATACGCAGCGAAATCCGCCGCGGATACGCAGCGAAATCCGCCGCCGATCAGCAGCGAAATCCGCCGCCGATCAGCAGCGAAATCCGCTGCCTATCAGCAGCGAAATCCGCTGCGGATCAGCAGCGAAATCCGCCGCCGATCAGCAGCGAAATCCGCCGCCGATCAGCAGCGAAATCCGCCGCGGATCCGCAGCGAAATCCGCCGCCGATCAGCAGCGAAATCCGCAGCGGATCAGCAGCGAAATCAGTCGCGGATGCGCAGCGAAATCCGCCGCGGATCAGCAGCGAAATCCGCTGCGGATCAGCAATGAAATCAGTCGCGGATCCGCAGCGAAATCAGTCGCGGATCCGCAGCGAAATCAGTCGCGGATCCGCAGCGAAATCAGTCGCGGATCCGCAGCGAAATCAGTCGCGGATACGCAGCGAAATCAGTCGCGGATACGCAGCGAAATCCGCCGCCGATCAGCAGCGAAATCCGCCGCCGATCAGCAGCGAAATCCGCTGCCTATCAGCAGCGAAATCCGCTGCGGATCAGCAGCGAAATCCGCCGCCGATCAGCAGCGAAATCCGCCGCGGATCAGCAGCGAAATCCGCCGCCGATCAGCAGCGAAATCCGCAGCGGATCAGCAGCGAAATCCGCTGCCGATCCGCAGCGAAATCCGCTGCCGATCCGCAGCGAAATCCGCCGCGGATCAGCAGCGAAATCCGCCGACGATCAGCAGCGAAATCCGCCGCCGATCAGCAGCGAAATCCGCCGCCGATCAGCAGCGAAATCCGCCGCCGATCAGCAGCGAAATACGCAGCGGATCCGTAGCGAAATCCGCCGCGGATCAGCAGCGATGTCCGCCGCGGATCAGCAGCGAAGTCCGCCGCTGATCAGCAGCGAAATCCGCCGCGGATCAGCAGCGAAATCCGCCGCGGATCAGCAGCGAAATCCGCCGCGGATCAGCAGCGATATCCGCCACGGATCCGCAGCAAAATCAGCTGCGGATCAGCAGCAAAATCCGCTAGGAAAAAAAAAAAAATTCTTTATTTTTTTTTATTTGTCCCTACCTATGATAAAGGGGGGGTTCATTTACTTTTTTTTATTTTGATCACTGTGACAGTTTATCACAGTGATCAAAATAAATTTTTGAACACTGGGGGGCGCACTGCGCATGCGCCGGCCGGCGGGCGCACTGCGCATGCGCCCGCCATTTTCCAATATGGCGGCGCCCATGAAGAGGCCCGGGCGGACGCCGGGCCCGATCGTGGGACATCGGTGGATCGGGAGAGGTGAGTAGGGGGGTCGGAAGGCTGGGGGGGGGATAGGATGTGGGGGCAGTGGACCAAAAGAGGAGGGGAGCTGTAAGTGACGGCGGTGACCGATCGCTGCCATCTTTCGGTGGCGGCGGCCGATCACCGCCGTGACTCGGTGTGGGGGGGTCAGGGCTCGGTCTCCAGCCATGGCAGATGCTATTGCAGCATCGGCCATGGCTGGATTGTAATATTTCACCAATTAAATTGGTGAAATATTACACATTGCTCTGATTGGCTGTTTCACTTTTAACAGCCAATCAGAGCGATCGTGGCCACGGGGGGGTTAAGCCAACCCCCCTGTGGTGAAGCACAAAGGGTCCTGTGCCGGCGGGTCGGGTGACCTTTCAGTGACCCCGGTCTCCCGGCCCGCAGGGACGAGATCCTTTCATGACGCCACATAGGCGTCATGGGTCGGATTGGCACAGGTTTTCATGACGCCTACGTGGCGTCATGGGTCGGGAAGGGGTTAATAAGGAGCCCAGTTTCTATGCCTAGTGGTTACTTTTGCACAACATTGGATGAAAGCCTTAAATATGAGTTGACAAAATCTGCAGTAAAAGCAATGTGGACCATTATACCACCAGCTGCGTTGAATGTTGATAAGAGATAACTAGATAAATAGTTGATTTTTATGCCAAATTCCCACTTCAACAAGAGGAAAAAAAAAGTATAACAAAAGTCAACAAAATCATTATGATTATGGAGCATGGTGGAACCTGTATCCATAGGGTTTTTGATGGATCATGCCAAATTGACTTGATGAGCTAAAAACCATCCAATGTCTTTTAAAACATTAATCTTTTCAGTTGACTAAAACTTTTAATCTCTGTCATACTCTACACTAATTCCAAATGGATATCTTTTCACTATCAAAATATTTTCTGATGTGTAAAGCACTCATTGATTAGGGAATAATTTATTCTTCGAAAAGCAAGTTAATTAAACTTAATTATCCTGTAAAGTGGAATTTAATTCAATTACTGTTGCCTTTGGTACTTTTGCTAAGTCTAACAATGAAAGTAACATCATAAAATTAGAATAGCAAATTTCTCCTACACTAGTGTGGCTAACAGTGAACCCTCATATTCCGATGTTTTATTTTCTTAAGTATATGCATTAGGTAAAGTCATCACAACTTTCTTCCAGTTCGTCAAGAGCATCTGCCCCTGAAAAGTGTGGAACCATCAGTACTTGTGGTGTGTGTAGTGATCTAGCCCCTGTTCATACATACAGTATTAAACAGGACATACAATGATGGCTCCATCCTGTAGGTAAGGGTGAAATGCTTTTATTCTATCTGGAATGTTTTTTTAATCCAGTTGTTACTATAAAATGATGTAGGAGACTTACAAAGGCTCAACATTAATTAAACTATATATGAAAATGTTTTATCTCTAGGTTCATTATCCATTTACTCAGTTATCATTTAAGGGAACTTACACTGTAATTCGCTGTACTTCTATGCTGCATCTGTATTTCTTTTCTAAGACACCAACCATAAATTGAAGAACAATTTAAAAAGAAATAATAAAAGCAAAAATATTATATTGTATATATAGAGTGCAAACAAAAACCTTGCTCCAACTTCATACAGTACTGTAAAAATATAAAATTTAATTTTTTTTGAATATTCATAGTTTTTCAAACAACACGCAAATAAAATAAAATAAATTAAACATATTACACTGTAGTAGTAAAGAAATACACTAAGGGTTTGTGCACACTTTGTATTTTTTCTAGTGTTTTTTTCTGTGCATTTTTGCCTTGAAAAACACAAGCAATTTATGTCAAAGCAAAGTGAATGTGACTTTTGAAATCTCATGCACATATCGCTTATTTTCTCCTTGCAGATTTGAAGTTTCAAATCTGTAGAATGCCAATTCTTTCAGCATTTTTACATTGTTTTCACCCACTAAAATGACTAGAAAAAAGCATAAAAAATACATCAAAAGCGCACATAAAAACATGAAAAATCACACATTCTTTATGCAGAGTTTTTTTTGGAAAGCATCAACACCCTACTAAAGTTCCCAAAATATTGCTGAAAGCTTCCAGATATAGTCTTGTTCTGCTCTTGTTCAGTCCTGTGCGCTCAGCTCCCATCTAATGTATATTTCCTGTTTTGACATTAGCCTTGCTACTGACTTGTCTTTTCATTTTCTACCTTTTCATCCCTCCTGGTTCTGACCCAGCTGTCCACTCCTGCCAGCCTGCACCATCGGCTAACAGCTAACTCTGTGGCCTCAGTCCAGGGGCCCCTATGTAAGTCCAGATTCCTGTACAGGGGTTAAAGTTGAAGGCCAGGACAAAGTCTAGTATCTGATAAATCTAGTAGCTTGCATTAAGCCTATCCATGGTAGTAATGTTTTGAGCTGCCAGGTGACCACTGACAGAGCATTACATTTTATCTAGTATATTTGAGAGCTTATGGTCCAGAAGAGAGAACTTAGGATCTGTCAGGTAATATTAACATAAAAAATCTAGGAAGCTTCATCTTCTGCTCCTGAGTAAACCTGGTACTAAAGGTCCAGAGGCCTGCTCCTGCAACAACTGCTTCTGTCACCAGACACCGCCGTATTCATCCTGCATGTAGCTTTGATGATGGACATCAGAATCAGAAGGTTGGGGTGGTGCATTCTTTGTCCAACCAATAAGATTAGGTTGGTATGGATAAATGGTACTGATCAATATGGCAATATTGGTAAGTGTGTTGTCCAGCTTATGTAATCAGCTCCCAGCATATTGCTGGAAAGTGCCAGATATAGATTGGTTTTCCTCTGGTACAATCCAGTATGCTCATCTCCTATCTTATCCTGGTTCTGACCCAGCTATCTGACCACTCCTTCCAGCCTGCACTACCAATCAGCAGCTTATTCTGTGGCCCCAGCTCAGAGGCCTCTGTGTACTGTAGGTTCACACCCAGTACAGAGGTTAGAGGGTGGAAGCTAGTACAACCCCTGGGATCTGGTAAAGGATGTGTCTTGCATTAAGTCAGTCCATGGTTGCCATTTTTAGAGAAGACAGGCAACCACTGACAGAGCCTCATTGCAATGTATAACTAGTGTCTGCTAAATTGGAAATGGACCATTTTGGTCCCTAACCCACTAGGGTCTGTGTGTAAATGTTAGATCTGCACCACATATATCTATACTCATGTATATCATCATTTACCCTTCAAATTACATGATAGATAGATAGATAGATAGATAGATAGATAGATAGATAGATAGATAGATAGATAGATAGATAGGTTAGGTAGATTGATAAATGAGCTGTCACCTTTAAATATTTATTTTTAACATGTCCTATTATGATTATTGAATATTCTTTAATCACATCTCTGTAATAACTAGAATAGAGAGCTGCTAGTAAGGGCAGCATTTGCTCTGGAGAGTTTTCGAGCATCCATATATTACAAAAATGGGCAATTTATTTTAATGAATGCTATGTGAAACCTTCTTTTTGCATCTTCCTAGCACCAGAATCACCTGTAATTATTCAAGGATCATAGAAAGCGGACACTAATTAAGGATTGTTCAGAGTGGATATAACACCTTAATGACACGACGTACAGGGAAAGTCATATGCCGTATCCCTGACTTTGATGCGGGCTCGCACTCCAAGCCTGCATCTTGGCTGACAAGTGGTATTGCTGTATATTGCTGCATACAGTAAAAGCGATCGAATGATCGCGAGTTTAAGTCCTCTAAGAGGACTAATAACTACTGGAAAAGTAAATAAAAAAAAGAAAAACATTTTTAAAAAGAGTTCAAATCACCACCCATTCCATTAAAAATTAAGAAATAAAAAAACATATATTTGTTAATGCTGAATTCATAAAATTCCAATCAATCAAAATATAAAATAAATTAATCTGATCAGTAAACCAGAAAAAAAATCAATACGTCAGAATTGCAAAAGTCAAATTTTGTTTGACCGTCGCAACACAAAATACGTAAGAGGTGATAAAAATATTGTATCTACACCAAAATTATATCCATAAAAGCATTGTCTCTAGGTACAAAAACAGGCCCTCACCTAGCTCCATATCACGAAAATGTATCTTGTTTTTAACAAATTTTGGTATTTTTTTCTCCAACTTACATAAAACAAAAACTATGCATGTTTTTTATCTCCATAATCGTACTCATCTGCAGAATCATATTGCAAGTTCAGTTTTATCGCAAAATGAATGTTGTAAATAAAAATAAGAATTATGGAATTTCACTTTTTTTTGCTATTTTGTCACACTTGGAATTTTTTCCTACTTTCCAGTGCATTCCTTGATAAAAATGGATGCTGTCATTCAAAAGTATATCTCATTCTGCAAAAGAAAGCTCTCACATGGCTATGTCAACATAAAATAAAAAAAAGTTATGACCCTTTTAATAAGGCAAAAAAAAAGAAAGATCCAAAAAGAAAAATCACCATGTCTTTAAAGGATTAAACAATGCTTTTTACTGGATTTTTAAATTAAGCTGAGTTTCTTCTTCAATTGGCACTGCATCATTAAGGGTATGATCACACGGTGCAGATTTAGATGAGTTTGCGCAGCGTTTTTGGACGCGCGGAAATGCATCAGATCCGCAGTGTAGTGCACAGCCAATGTAAATCTATGGGAAATGCAGGTTTGTCGTGCACATGCTGCAGAAAAAAACACGCGCATTCGCAGCGTTTTATTTTCCGCAGCATGTAATTTCTTTGTGCGGATCTGTAGCGTTTCTGCACCCATTGACTTGCATTGAGTCTGGCACATCCGCAGCAAAACCACAGGTCTAAAAAAGATCTGCGGTTTTGCTGCGGATGAAATGCTGCAGATCGGGAGGAGGGAATTGTGTGGGCGGAGTGTGGGCTGTGACTGTGCGTGTGTATAGTGTGTGGGCGGTGACTGTGTGCGTGTATGGTGTGTGCCGGGCTATGTGTGTATGCATGTGTGGGGGGGTTGCCGGGGCTGTCTGGGGGTTCTGTGGGGGTTGCCCTTGCTGTCGGGGCTG
>JARQOD010000007.1:173815276-173834039 GCA_033576555.1 Oophaga sylvatica | reverse complement strand
CAAGCACTGCTGCTTGTACTCTGCTGAGCGTGTCTCAGTGCCTCATCCTTTTCATTTCTCTCCAATTGGTTCTGCTCCATTCCATTTAAAATAAATATAATCTATTAGTGTGACGCACTTCCATCCGTATCCAATACATGGTTGCAAACACTATAGAAGTAGACAAAGGAGTAGCCTTCACAGATTGTGAACAGTTGTGTTTCAGTGTTCACTTCAGTCTGTGTTTTTTATTTTTTGAGTGCACATCACGCTCCAGTTACTTGTTCAAGCACTGCTGCTTGTACTCTGCTGAGCGTGTCTCAGTGCCTCATCCTTTTCATTTCTCTCCAATTGGTTCTGCTCCATTCCATTTAAAATAAATATAATCTATTAGTGTGACGCGCTTCCATCCGTATCCAATACATTGGTTGCAAACACTATAGAAGTAGACAAAGGAGTAGCCTTTCACAGATTGTGAACAGTTGTGTTTCAGTGTTCACTTCAGTCTGTGTTTTTTATTTTTTGAGTGCACATCACGCTCCAGGTACTTGTTCAAGCACTGCTGCTTGTACTCTGCTGAGCGTGTCTCAGTGCCTCATCCTTTTCATTTCTCTCCAATTGGTTCTGCTCCATTCCATTTAAAATAAATATAATCTATTAGTGTGACGCGCTTCCATCCGTATCCAATACATTGGTTGCAAACACTATAGAAGTAGACAAAGGAGTAGCCTTTCACAGATTGTGAACAGTTGTGTGTTATGTTTCGGTAGCTGAGGAGTGCAGGTAAAAAGGAAATACACCAGAGCAGTTGGAATCTATGAGATTGCAGTACCCTGACTAATTACCACAACTAGAGGCAGCCGTGGAGCATTCCTACGTTGGTCCTAGACGCCTCGTCACAGCCTGAGAAACTAACTACACCTAAAGATAGAAATAGGAAAGCTATCTGCCCCGGAGCAGAACCCCCAAAGATATTAGAAAGCCCCCAAACATGTAATGGCGGTTAGACAAGATGAAATACTGACACAGAAAGAAAATAGTATGAGCAAACGCTGGGGCCCAAACTAACTAAATAGAAAAGGATAGGAAGGGTACTTACTGCAATCCCAGAAAACCCTGAAAAGCGCCAACTCTACTAATTTCAAAAACACCTGAGATCACACGACCTCTACCACCTAAATTAGTTCTCTGGTGTAACAAAATCAAAACAGCAGCCACTGAAAAAACTGGAAAAAGCAAAAGTACAAACATCAGTGGCTGAACAAAACTGAGAGGGCAGAAGCCCCCGGAGGGGACCCTGAAGGCCCCCACAGAAGTGCAGGACAAAATGCAAAAATATAGCACAAACACAAAAGAAGAAAATGTCTTATCTGTAAGCAGGAGATGCAGACACGACACAGCAGGCTACAAGGGAAACTGGAATAAAGGATTCAGACCAAACAATTGATCACCGGCAACCCTGATGGGAAAGTGACTCCCTTATATAAGACCAGTCAGTAACACCTGATTCCCAGTCCTCACAATCTTCACTGAACAGACCAGCACCGCTTGTAACCACCAGAGGGAGTCTCTGCTCAGAACTCATCTCAAACCCATTCACAACAGTTGTGTTTCAGTGTTCACTTCAGTCTCTGCGTAATAACCACACTTAGGTCTTATAACTTTTCTGACTTTCTTTATCAATCTACCAAGATGAAGAAGTCAGTGAGTAAGGCACGTGGTCGTGGCCGTGGAGTTTCAGCAGGGAGAGGACGTGGGATTCTGTGGCTGCTGCCGGCCTCAGTGACACAGCATCCACCATTTATCCCCGTGAGTGTTCCTTTATGCGCACTTTGGTAGGAGCTCGGCGTGCCCCCCTGCTGCGGGAAGAACAAATTTAAGCCGTTGTTGGTTGGATGGCAGCCAATGCATCGACTTCAATTCCTTCCACCTCCTCTCAGGAACACAACACTGTTGAGCAACCATCTGTCTGTTCACCGCCTGTCAAATTGGCCAGGCAGTCAGAGAGTTCTGTACAGGAGCCAGCTGAGTCTCTGCTTCTGTTCTCAGAATCTGTTGGCTCGCAAACACGGGCACAGGCAAGCAGCATTCTGCAATTTGAAGATGAGGGAGTATGCAGTGATGCGCAACAGCTGTGTCTCTCTCAATCTGAAGAGGCGGGTGAGCCAGTGCCGATGGACAGCACACCGCAGAACGCATCTCATGATGATGATGAGACTCAGGTGCCAGGTTTTGTGGAGCATGGTGCTGCCCAGACCATCCAACAGCAGCAGGTGTTGGAAGAGGGTAGTGGAGATGATGAAGTCCGAGACCCAACATGGCGTGAGCAACAGGAGGGTGGTGGGAGCAGCTCTGAGGAAGAGATTGGGCCCAACGGTACAAAGAGGAGGAGAGGTAGGCTGCAGACTCGCTTGCCTGTAGCCTCCAGTTTGGCACCTGTTGGGAGCAGTTCTCTTAGAAATGTCAAAATTGGCGCTCCCATGACTTGCACTGCGTGGTCCTTTTTTGACAGACTTGTAGATGATATTTGCTATGTTCAATGCAAGCTGTGTAAGCAAAAAGTTAAAAGAGGTAAAAATATCAGTAACCTGAATACCACAAATATGTGGAAACATGTACGGACAAAGCACATAGCTGAGTTACAAAGACACACTGGAGATGTAGGCCAACCTACAGCAGCACCTACATCTTCAGGTCGTGTTGGAGCCTCTACCTCCAGCTCACACACACCTGGTTCGGCTTCCTCACAGGATCTCCATGGAAGAACCTCGGTCACTGTTGTCCATAGACAAACTGTTATTCCACCCACAGCAGCAAGTTCACAGTCATCGTCACACTCCCAGACCACAAAACAGCCATCGGTACCACAGGCATGGGATAAAAGGCGGCCATACTCGGCAAATCATCCACGAGCACAGGCTCTGAATGCTGGCATTGCAAAACTCCTGTCCCTTGAAATGCTGTCATTCAGGCTGGTGGAGACTGACAGTTTCAGGAACTTAATGGCATTGGCAGTCCCACAATATAATGTGCCAAGCCGATTTTATTTCAGCAGGCAAGCCGTCCCTGCTCTGCAAAAACATGTCGAGGGAAACATTAAACATGCGCTACTAAATGCCGTCAGTAGCAGAGTCCACCTGACCACCGATGCGTGGACCAGTACCCATGGCCAGGGACGATACCTTTCCCTCACTGCCCATTGGGTCAATGTTGTGGAGCTGGGTACAGATCTTGCCAGTGGCGCTGTACGTGTTCTGCCAACTCCAAGGATTGCAGGAATCCAGTCTGTACACATTGATTCCTCCTCCTACTCCAGTTCCTCAGAATCATCGCTGCACGAGCCGTCACGGTATACCTCCACATGGACCTGTGAACGCTTACCTGTTGCGACCGATATGAGCACAGCCGTGGCCAAACGTCAACAGGCCGTCCTGAAATTAATTTCCATGGGGAATCGAAGCCACACAGCGCAGGAGCTCTGGGATGCCATCAAGCAGGAGAGCGACGTGTGGTTTTTGTCAGCTAATCTCCAGCCAGGCTTGGTAGTGTGTGACAATGGCCGAAATCTGGTGGCAGCTCTGGGCCTTGGCAACCTCAGTCACATACCATGTCTGGCACATGTGCTCAACTTGGTCGTGCAGAGTTTTTTGAGGGACTATCCGGATCTTGATGCACTGCTGCACAAGGTCCGCCTAGAGTGCGCTCACTTGCGACGTTCCAGCATGGCCAGATCGCGCATTGTAGCTCTGCAAGTCAGATTTCGCCTTCCTGAACATCGCATCATATGTGACGTACCCACCAGGTGGAATTCCACGTTACATATGTTGGAGCGGTTGTGTGAGCAGCAGCCAGCAGTAATGGAGTATCAGCTGCAACAGGTGCAATCAACTCGCAATTTGCGCCGTTCACACTTCACCACTACTGAGTGGGCCTCTATGAAGGACATCTGCGACGTTTTGCGTGCGTTTGATGTCTCAACGCGGATGGCGAGTGCAGATGATGCACTAGTCAACATGACTGTCCCCCTTATCTGCCTGCTTCAGAAATCACTGAAAGCATTAAAGGAAGAGGTTTTGGAAGAGGTGGAGGATGAGGAGTCACAAATTCAATTACCTTCAGGACAGTCAGCGCAACGTGGTTCCTCACAAAGGGCTGGGCAGGGCTCACTTTGTGAGGAGGATGATGAGGAGGAGTCAATGGAGGAGGAATAAATCCCTACAGAGGGAGGTACACAACGCTCTAGTCAGTATGTAGAGCGAGGGTGGGGTGATGCAGAGGAGGCAGAGATGACGCCTCTTCCAGAGGACAGCCTTTGTTGGCCAGTTGGGAGTCTGCAGCACATGGTTGATTTCATGCTTCAGTGCCTGAGAAACGACCGCCGCATCGCCCACATTCTCACCACGTCAGATTATTGGGTGTACACCCTCCTAGACCCTCGCTACCGGGACAACTTACAAACCCTCATCACACCGGTGAACCGGGACCGTAAAATGCAGGAGTACCAAGACACACTGGTGCAATCCATACTGTTGTACATTCCAGCCGAGAGAGCTGCTGCTGCTACTGCTTTACAAAGCAGCTCTGTGCGTTGCGGCAGTGTAGACACCTCTACAACAAGAGGGAGCACAAGCAGCGCCTCTGCACAGGGCAAGAGCTGTATGTTACAAATGTGTCGAAGTTTTGTGACAGCGCCAGCAAGGTCTACACCATCCGAGACGGCTCCAGTCACCAGGAAGAAACGTTTCCGTAAGATGGTGACAGACTACTTGGCTTTCCCTCTAAGTGTACTCCCAGATGCCTCTTCCCCTTTCAAATTTTGGGTCTCTAAGTTGGATACATGGCCAGAGCTTAGACAGTATGCATTGGAGGTGCTGGCTTGCCCTGCTGCCAGTGTATTATCTGAGCGCGTCTTTAGTGCTGCAGGTGGTGTAGTAACAGACCATCGCATGCGACTATCCTCAGAGAATGTAGACCGGCTTACTTTTCTGAAAATGAACAAGGCATGGATCTCACCTGAATTTGCCTGTCCGTTTTCAGATTAAATAACTGTTTGGCAACGTTTTCCATGTCTCCTGTTATGTTCATCTTTCTACCACCTGAACTCTACTCCCTGGGCTACAACACCGCCATTTGTTGCTCGTAAGTAATTGGCAGGGGTACTGACTCCTGGCCAGCCTGGTTACAGCACGACAGCTGTTTCCTGGCAGTGTGAACGTCATTTATCCTCCAATAAGTTGTGCTATCGTGTTGCATTCGGGTTAGCCGACTCTATGGTGCCTGCAGTTTAGGTGATTCCTATGTGTGCTGTGGGATATGTAAGTAAAGGCTGTTTCCATTGTGACAATAGGACAAGCACCCACTGTAGGACTGTGTGATTCGGTAACTGCGGACGGCTTGCGTCCTGTCAACTTACATTTTCATGGGTGCGTTCTGCTACCCGTCCGGGTTCCAGTACCGTCAACTGGCTCTCCCCAGTGCCTTTGACCTAGGTGCCTCCATCTCCGTATCCGAGTTCCACCAACGTCTGCTGGTCCTTGGTAGTGCTTTGGAGCACAGGTACCTCCTGCTTAGTAACCGTGCCACAGTAACGTCAGCTGGTACTCGGTTGTGACATTGCCTCTTTTCCTTCTGCTACCCGTCCGGGGTCCAGTACCGTCAACTGGTTCTCCCCAGTGCCTTTGGCCTAGGTGCCTCCATCTCCGTATCCGAGTTCCACCAACGTCTGCTGGTCCTTGGTAGTGCTTTGGAGCACAGGTACCTCCTGCTTAGTAACCGTGTCACAGTAACGTCAGCTGGTACTCGGTTGTGACATTGCCTCTTTCCTTCTGCTACCCGTCCGGGGTCCAGTACCGTCAACTGGTTCTCCCAGTGCCTTTGGCCTAGGTGCCTCCATCTCCGTATCCGAGTTCCACCAACGTCTGCTGGTCCTTGGTAGTGCTTTGGAGCACAGGTACCTCTGCTTAGTAACCGTGTCACAGTAACGTCAGCTGGTACTCGGTTGTGACATTGCCTCTTTTCCTTCTGCTACCCGTCCGGGGTCCAGTATCGTCAACTGGTTCTCCCCAGTGCCTTTGGCCTAGGTGCCTCCATCTCCGTATCCGAGTTCCACCAACGTCTGCTGGTCCTTGGTAGTGCTTTGGAGCACAGGTACCTCCTGCTTAGTAACCGTGTCACAGTAACGTCAGCTGGTACTCGGTTGTGACATTGCCTTTTTTCCTTCTGCTGCCCCTCCGGGTTCCAGCACAGTCAGCTGGTCCTCGTTACTTCCATTGTCTCTTGCTCCATCTGATACCCGTCCGGGTTCCAGTAACGTCAGCTGGTTCTCGGAAATTAGACGACCTTAAAGACCACCCAGAAGAAGATGACGACAACAAGGACGACGAGCATGAAGCCAACCAGCCTGAACACCATCACAAAGAAAAAATAAAAGATTACCCAGAAGAAGATCACCAACAGGACAAAGAAGGTTAAGACAAACTACAAGATACAGAACAAGAGACAGAAGAACAATAAGCAGAAGATCAAAAAGCAGAAGAACATGAAGTATAAGACCAAAATGAAGAGCAAAATATATGCTCTAAATTCTAAGCAGAAGAAGACTAAGCAGTGTATGGGGGTGAGTCCGTTCCTCCTCGTGGTGCCCCTGGAAAATGCCTGCTGCTGCAGGCTAAACTGAACACGGACAAATACTGTTGTAATTTAAATCTTTTGTGACAGCAAGAACGGAAGGATGAACAATTCATACTTTTACAGATTACAAGTACAGGAATCTCTGTCACAAATAAGAATATGATGAAGAAGATGAAGAGGAAGAAGATGAAGAATTTGAATATGAAGAAGATTAATAGTTTAATAATAACAATATGAGTAATGTAAACAAAAACATGAATAGCAAGAAGTTTAAGAAGAAGATTAAGAAGGTGAAGATGAAGAATAATTTGATGAGAAAGATGATGCTGCTGAAGATTATGAAGGAGAAAGTGTGGCACTGGCAAAAGTTAAAAAGGTGAAGAGCATGGAAGTTGTGAAACAGACATATTTGCCAAAATAGAAAAAAGGTTAACAACATTGTCAATTTGTTCGTCAATCCAAACGTATTTCCAAAAAAAAATATATTAATGCTATTCCAATGCATTGGGTTAAACATGTATGCCTTTATTGTCTCCTCAACCTCCCCCAATACATTCTACATTACTCTTTGTTGTTTTCCTTCATGTACAATTAACCAACAAGGCAAGAATGGTTTTTTTTTTTATGTCGATATTTGGTTCCCATAGACTTACATGGGACTTCCGGTATCGGAATCGGATATCGCCGATATTTAGTGATGTCGGCGATACCATTCCGATCCGATATTTTTAGATATCGAGCAGTATCGCTCAACACTAAAGAGGAGTGGACCAAAATTCCTCCTGACATGTACCCAAACCTCATCATTAACTACAAAAACATCTGGATGCTGTGCTTGCCAGCAAGGTTTTGCCACCAAGTATTAAGTCTTATTTGCCAGAGGGATCAAATACTTATTTCTCACTGCAAAATGCAAATAAATTTATATAATTTATATAATGTGATTTTCTGGATTTTATTTTTGATATTCCAACTCTCAATGTTAAAATTAACCTACCACTAAAATTATAGACTGTTCACATCTTTGTCAGTGGGCAAACTTGCAAAATCAGCAAGGATCAAATACTTATTTTCCTCACTGTATATACATCCAACTAAGTGTGAAATTTTTCTACAGTAATATTGACCTCTCTGGACAGGACAGATTTTCACAGTTGTCGCAAAATAGTTGTTTTGCAATGCTGTGAACAGCCAGTTCTTTATCATCAAATAGACTACTTGTAGGATTAAGATCTGGGGGCTGTGATAACCAGGGAAGCAGGAAAAAATTGTTGTCATGTTTGTGGACTCAATCTATGACTTTGCTGTGATTAACATAGTAACATAGTTATAAAGGTTGAAGGAAGACTTTAAGTCCATCTAGTTCAACCCATATCCTATCCTAACCTGCCCTAACATGTTGATCCAGAGGAAGGCAAAAAAAAAAACCCATGGACCAAGGACGGTTGTTCTGCTTGAAACGCAGAAGAGTTTTTTAAATTTTCTTCACCAACTTTTTTCTTCCAATTTTAATGACTTACTAATAAAATAGAATATTATTTTATGGGCAAATGGCTGTGCTGGTCTTCCTTTCTTCTTACCTATGACTTTACAATCCTTGTGCCATGTTACATTGTTCTGCTAAAAGTGTCCTTCTACCATAGGATAAATTGCTGCTATGAAGGAATGAACTTGGCAAACCAAAATGTTTTCCTATACCCTTCTATCTGAACATTTAAAAACATGTGTTCAAAGATCCATTTTTTGCTAAAAAAATTGGTGGTCTTCTTTATTTTCTATGTAGCTGGATGCTAGGCCTCACTAATTATTTCCTCTAGCATGCCCCAGGTACTGCAGTCTAACACTGGGCAGGTGTCTAATGAAATGGCCATTAAGAGTATGTTAATTTACACATAAATAAAAAACCTTTAGCATATATTATGCCTAATTACAATCAACAAAATTATTAATTTTTTCAGATAGATTGCAAAGCATAAGCCCCCTTAAAGAAGTTGTCCATCTCTGTTGACATTTTTTTTTCTTAAATGCCCGTATTTAGGACTACAAATATTTTCTGCCATTCAGTTCCATTAAAAATGTTGGGCCGTTTGAATTTTTCAGGCTCTTTATTTACCTGCACATTCAACTCTCATGTAGTCTGTGACTATAAATTGGCTCAGAGGAACTTAAAAAAAAACATAAAAAGAATGAAAAATTCTATCATCTGTCCAACAGATTGAGATCACTAATTCTTGGTTAACCTATTCTGCAGCCAGCAATATACAGTGCAATAGAGAGGATACAAAAGTCAAACAGTGCAACATTTTTAATGAAACCCAGTCACAAAAATGATTTTCAACCAAAGACACATACATTTATGTAAGAAAAAAGTATCCTCAAAGTTGAACAACATCCTTTAAAAGTTGCATGGAGATACCAAATAAAGTATTGAAAATCTACACAATTCATTTTGGGCTTTTTTACATAGTTTTGAATTTTCTGTTAACATAACACTTGTCTTAGTATATTATACTCCTTGCCACCAAGACTCACAATAAATCTCTTTTTTTCCTTTAAGGTCCATTACCCAATACGCTAAAAGGAAATATACACCAAACAGTCTCTTACTACAGAGTCAAGTGATAATGACCTATTTTAAAAAGGCAGGAGCCAGCCGAGTCCTGGTCCATTAGTCAAGAATTCTTAGCTTACAAAGGAAAAGCTCTTTGGAATAAGAGTTTCTTCATGACATGATTTGGAAATTCACACATTAAATGCTCTTGAAGCTTTGTATCAACCTTTCATAGTTGCTTCATACTGATTCCCTTTTTTCCACCTCAATGAATTTATTGAACTTCATTGCAAATGGTATACGAGCTCATAACAAGTGACAGGCTTTCAAATGGAAGGGGGAAAAGGCCTTGTATTTAGGCAATGTGAAATGCTCCCAGTATTTTATTAATGGAAGGCATGATGGAAATTTTAACAATGAAAAGAGATTTATACAATCTTTAGCCAAAGAAAAATTAGTTGAATCTAAACCACCAACATAAGGATATGTATATAATAAAGAAATATCAGCTGACCGGATTTAAATGAATGTTTCCCGAATTAGCATTGCCATGCATGCAAAATAAATGCAAATAACTTCCAGTAATAATGAACCCGAGAATGTATTTTTGATTGTTCTTTGTTACATTCCACAATTTATCCAGATCTATATATTTTACCTTTTTTATTGCTTCATTTGCATAGTTTTATGTGGGCTTGATTTTTGCTGAATCAGTTGTATTTTCCTTAATTTAAACTTTCCAGGGAAATAAAAATACTCTTTTGCCATTGCATTTTTGAATATAAAGTTTTGTTCTGTTTATCTGGTTAAATAACATGTTATCGTTATTTTATGGCAATAGGAAATATGTATAGCTTTTTTAAAAATACAGTATACAAAATTGTTTTGATTTCATCTTGTTCTGAGATTTGCTATTCCTTGTTCTTTTTTTGGCAAGAAGTATTCTCTCTCTCCCTACCTCTACGGCTAACCTATGAGCCGTGACATCCTCTCACTATCAAGATTCACCATATAATGGTTGCTGCATTCCCTGCCTCAGCATTTCTACATACTAAGATCATTTCTTCTGATTGACAGTGCTTTAAAATGTGATGTGATAACAGCAAGGCATTTTGGAAAAGACCATTAAGCTGCACCCAAGGTCATGTGAGCCTTTTTTAGGTGATGCAATTGTCTTTAATGTATTAAAATTTGGCAGCCATTTAAGGTGATTGGCATGAAGCAAGTCACAAATTGGTCAGATTCAACGGGTTTTGTGAATTCCTACAAGATTCACGAAATATTAATTTGCACATCTTAAATTGAGAGGGTTTTTTGGTCTTTTTTATATAAAGTTTGATGGGTATTATATTTGTTGCTTAAATATTGTTACATTTTCAACATATTTAAACATTTTTCAAACCTTTTTTTTTCCTTTTCTATTTTGGTCACATTTGTAGATTTCAGGTTATCAATCAATGTAACTGTAATTGCTCCCTGCACCGCCCTGATGACTGAAAGTGAGCAGCTACCAGGTGAATAAAACTTAAATTAGAATTAAAGCTGTATATGCATATTAATGAATATAATTACATTACAGATCTGTCTACAGCAGTGTCATATAGATAAACTGTATTCTGAAAAATCAATAGCATCAAAGATCTGTCTTACTGAAGCTTAATAGTTTTTGGATGGAAGAAAGTTACTGCATTATTGTTCATATATACAGCCAATAAATAACATTTTGCCGAGGATATGTTCAAACTTTTGCAATTCAATTCAATTCTTGCATACTGTACAAATACTGTGATTGAAACCCATTGAATCCCACTATAGATCAACAGGGTCCCTCAAAAATCATTTAGCCTTTACAGTTTGGTTATAAATAAAAGCCATAACACTAATGTGTCCAGAGTCTTAGTAATGAGTAATCTTTTTAATTATTCTACATTATATTTTTGTTTTAGGTTAAACATTTTGGTGCTGAAGTATTTGAAGAGTGAAATATTTTTCTGAATTTTATCTCTGAATACCAGTGTACTGATTGAAAATAAAGCCATCAAGATGTGATTGATGTGTAGACTTTAACCTTTAACTTAAAGGGTTTCAAAAAATAATGTAATAAACATTTAAAAATTGTATACATTTTTTAAATAGTTCCTCCTTAGTCAGTTTCAAAAGTAATTAGACAAATTAATATAATTCTAAGTGAAGGCATTATTTTCATGTGTATCTAATTTTGTAAAGTGTTATTTTCTGGTACAAAGAATCCTGTGATCACCAACTTGCACTTGCATTGACAACTCTTTGAACCACATGTTTCGGTTTCGAGTTTCCATAAATAAGCACCAATTGCAAACAGACCACTTCAAATCAACTAATTTCCATATTTCTTTAATTTGACATGAAATAATAAGGTGCAAGTTACAACGTATTATGAAATTACTTTTTGGTCAATTGTACAATCAATGTTGAACTATTAAAAGAAGGGGGGCACTGATAGACCTAATATTGACAGGACAGCATATCAAACATACGGGTTGTGGGTCACTTGAATAATAGTGATCAGAAAATAATACATGTTCATATATTTTTTATAAGATAATTAGTAGAGGAGCTACATAGAAACTAAACTTTGTAAAGGCAAATTTCCAACAGCTGAGAGATCTTAGTGTCGTAAACTGGGACAATTTCCAGAGAAATATAAGTACACAAAGCAAATGGGACACTTTTATATGCATCCTGAATAGGATCTGGGCACAATATATAAGCTATGGGAATAAACAAGCTACAAATAGAAGGAAATCTCTATTGATAAATAGAGCTGTAAGGGGCGTAATAAATTGCAAAAAGAAAGCGTGTAGAGATTTAAAGCAAGGTGGTGGTGACGAAGCATTAAATAATTATGTAGAAAAGAGTAAATTGTGTAAAAATCAAATGAAGGTTGCAAATATTGAGGCAGGGAGACTAATTGCCAAAGAAAGCAAAATAATCCAAATATATTCTTCAACTAAAAAAAAGTAAGAAATTAAAAAATGATAGTGTTGGCCCCTCAAAAATAGTCTGGGTAAAATAATGAAAGAAGGTGAGGGAAAGGCTAATATGCTAAATTTGTTTTTATCTTCAGTATTTATACAAAAAAATTCCTTGACAGACAACATGATCAGGGATACTAAAAATTCACTTAAACCCCTTTACCCCCGAAGATGGTTTGCATGTTAATGACTGGGCCAATTTTTACAATTCTGACCATTGTCCTTTTATGAGGTAATAACTCTGGAACGTTTCCATGGATGCCGGTGATTCTGACACTGTTATTTCGTGACATATTTTACTTCATAATAGTCATAAAATTTCTTTGATACGACTTGCGTTTATTTGTGAAAAAAAAAAAAAATTGGTTAAAATTTTGAAAATTTCACAATTTTCCAACTTTGAATTTTCATGCCCTTAAATCACAGAGATATCTCACACAAAATACATAATAAGTAACGTTTCCCACATGTCTATTTTACATCTGCACAATTGTGGAACCAAATTTTTTTTTTTTTAGGAAGTTATAAGGGTTAAAATTAAACAGCGATTTCTCATTTTTACAACACCATTTTTTTTTGAGGGACCACATCACATTTGACATCATTTTGAGGGGTCTATATGATAGAAAATACCCAAAAGTGACACCATTCTTAAAACTGCACCCCTGAATGTGCTCAAAACCACATACAGGAAGTTTAATAACCCTTCTGGTGCTTCACAGGAATTTTTGGAATGTTTTAAAAAAAATGAACATTTAACTTTTTTTCACAAAAAATTTAATTCAGATCTAAATTTTTTTTATTTTACCAAGGGTAACAGGAGAAATTGGACTTCAAATGTTATTGTGCAATTTGTCCTGAGTATGCTGATACCCCATATGTGCAGGTAAACAACTGTTTGGGTGCATGGCAGAGCTCGGAAAAGAAGGAGCATAGTTTGAGTTTTCCATGCAAAATTGTCTGGAATTGAGATCAGACACCATGTCGCATTTGAAGAACCCAAGATGTGACTAAACAGTGGAAACACCCCACAGGTGACACCATTTTGGAAACTATACCTCCCAGGGAACTTTTCTAGATGGTGGTGAGTGTTGTGAATGGGCTTGAGATGAGTTCTGAGCAGAGGCTCCCTCTGGTGGTTACAAGCGGTACTGGTCTGTCCAGTAAAGATTGTGAAGATTGTGAGGATTGGGAATCAGGTGTTACTGACTGGTCTTATATAAGGGAGTCACCTTCCCATCAGGGTTGCCGGTGTTCAATTGTTCTGGTCTCTATCCTTGATTCCTGTTCCTTTGTGGCCTGCTGTGTTGTGTCTGCATCTCCTGCTAACAGATAAGACATTTTCTTCTTTTTGTAATGGGTATATTGGTGTGCACTCAGTCCAGGATAAGGTGCCGGTGTAGAGGACTAGTGTCCTGCATACAATAGTATATATAGATACACCGCACACTATTAGGTATATATGCAAGAAGAACAAATTTTTATTATTACAAAATTAAATGGGAGCCAGTAAATACATGTGAGGCGACCAAAATAAATGATGGACGTTTCGACCCTTCCCGGGTCTTTGTCAACAAGTCGCTGAAGAAAACATAAATAATAAAACATTAATATACATATAAAAAAATAATGAAAAACATACAAAAAAATACAAAAAACAACAGAGCAAAATGGAGTAAAAAGGAAAATAAGAAAAATGGAAACCGTAAATAACAACTAAGAAGCAAAGAAGCAAATAAGAAGCAAAACTGAAAAGTAAGGAAAAAACAATGGAGTTAAGAAGCACCAACCGCATGTAAAATAACCATAGTGAGTGAAATATAAGTGAAGGTAAAAAATAAAGGTAGAAAATTAATCATAATTACCTCAACTTAAATGTGTGAAAAAAGATTTTTTTACATTTTGTTTTCTCAAGAAACAGTAGAACCGCTGTGAAAAATATTATAAAAATGAAAAACTGAAGATATGTGGTTTAAACAAGTTATTTATGGGTAAAGAAAAAATACCTGTATAGCGCAGATATGAATGAAGCGAGGAAATATTTCAAAGGAGGGATAGCCTGTAATTGTGAAACCGGCATAAGTAATTTTGAGATATAATGGTCCACAGTTGTTATAAAAAAATACTGTCATATACATAAAAATGCTGTCATATACATAAAGAGTTGTAGGAGTTCTAGTGGTAAGTCCCATTATTAGGGTATAGAAAGAAACCCACAGTATGGTTAGCAATCACGTCCCTTATAGTGTGGCTGAGATCAATGGTAACCCATTCATGGAATATAGAGGCTAGGGTTAAATAAGAGTCACAGGGTGTAAGAGGAATCATTGGCGCTAAAGTGTGGCATGTCCCCATGGTGAGATATAAGGGGCAAACGCAGCATGACAAATATGGCATTACCTTCTGGCGATATCATGAGTAGCGGCGTTCCCGCGCCTAGCTTGATGTGGCGTGCAGCTGGTGTGAGGAATGCTGCTATAAATAGCGCTGTGTGACGCCGGACCGGAAGTGCGTCATCCGGTACCGGAAGTGCCATTCCTGGGTATAAGGGAGGCGGATGGTGTATGTTTATGCGTTGCCAGGGAAACCCTGCGCAAGCGCTGAGGTGGGGAAACAAGCTGATGTGCTGCAGCATCGTACTGAATGAGTATGGGACTGATTATAGTAGAAAACGCTGTAGAGCAACTTACAAAGAGCTGAGTGATGTGACAATAATACAAATGAGCAACTTATAGAAAGAGTGGAACATAATTATGCATTGAATAGTAATGGTAGGGAGTGAAATTATAAATAATGATATATAGGCGCTATAAGGTAGCCTACAAAAGGCTATATGGTAAGGAAATAATAAAATAAAATAAATATAAATATAAAAGTCGGCATGTTATGATATTTACTACATACACAAAAGAAAAAAGGGGAAAAGAGGGAGAAAAAAGGGGGGGAGGGGGGGAAAAAAGGGGGGGTAATTAATATATCTTAAGACATTATAGAACTCACCACTGATATAGTAATTCAGCGAGTCTGGGAATAAGAGAAAAAAGGATTAATCACAATTTTACCAATCAGACTGACCAGTCAATCTCCCTGTTAAGACCTCTGGGGGAGAGGGTATCGAGAGTGTGGATCCAATAAGTCTCTCTTGATTTGAGTAACCTAATATGGTTGCCCCCTCTCCTGGGGCGTGGGACCTGTTCGATAATTTGGAATTTTAGTTGGGCCACTGAGTGTTTTGCACTAGCAAAATGGTCTGGAAGTGGGAGCCAGGTTTTTCCACAACAGATCGTGGACTTGTGGTTTGAGATTCGATCTTTTATACGTTGTGTGGTTTCTCCCACATATAGGAGGCCACAGGGACATTTTACGAGATATACTACAAAATTGGAGTCACATGTAAAGTATCCGCGTATGGGGTACGTCTTACCAGTCCTTGGGTGGGTTACACAGTCGGCTTTAATGACGTTTGAACATGACGCGCAGCTAAGGCATGGAAAGGTGCCATTGCGACGTGCGCTGAGTAATTTTTGGGTAGAATTAGGGCTACCATATAGCCTTTTGTAGGCTACCTTATAGCGCCTTTATATCATTATTTATAATTACACTCCCTACCATTACTATTCAATGCATAATTATGTTCCACTCTTTCTATAAGTTGCTCACTGGTATTATTGTCACATCACTCAGCTTTTGTAAGTTGCTCTACAGCGTTTTCTACTATAATCAGTCCCATACTCATTCAGTACGATGCTGCAGCACATCAGCTTGTTTCCCCACCTCAGCGCTTGCGCAGGGTTTCCCTGGCAACGCATAAACATACACCATCCGCCTCCGTTATACCCAGGAATGGCACTTCCGGTACCGGATGACGCACTTCCGGTCCGGCGTCACACAGCGCTATTTATAGCAGCATTCCTCACACCAGCTGCACGCCACATCAAGCTAGGCGCGGAAGCGCCGCTACTCATGATATCGCCAGAAGGTAATGCCATATTTGTCATGCTGCGTTTGCCCTTATATCTCACCATGGGGACATGCCACACTTTAGCGCCAATGATTCCTCTTACACCTGTGACTCTTATTTAACCCTAGCCTCTATATTCCATGAATGGGTTACCATTGATCTCAGCCACACTATAAGGGACGTGATTGCTAACCATACTGTGGGTTTCTTTCTATACCCTAATAATGGGACTTACCACTATAACTCCTACAACTCTTTATGTATATGACAGCATTTTTATGTATATGACAGTATTTTTTATAACAACTGTGGACCATTATATCTCAAAATTACTTATGCCGGTTTCACAATTAGGCGGCGTCACACTGGCGACAGAATCGGACGACTGCAATACGATGAAAAATCGTATTGCAGTCTGCCCTATGTTAATCTATGGAGCAGCTCCTAGTATCAGATTTTTTGTGGTCCGTTTTAAACGTCCGTGTGCAATCGCAGCATGCTGCGATTGTCACCGATTGTGGGTCGACTATCGCCAATGCAAGTCTATGGGAGCGATGAAAAATCTGATTACAAACGGACCGCATGTGTGACTTGCGATTAAATCGCATCGGTGTACTTTAGAAAAGCCGGCAATTCATCCCCGGCTATACTGTAAAATCACACTGACAGCTTTAATAAAGAATAGAAAGAATAGATATACACACATAGAATACATATATATATATATATATATATATATGTAATTGTGACATGTATATATATATATATATATTTATAGTTCCTAGACTTCTACATACTGTAATAGCTGCTAATTCAATTGCCGGCTTTTGTGAAATCACAGAAGCCGACATGAAATGATACATTGTTTCCACACAGTTAACCATGTCATTTCCTGTATTTTGATATTTGTTTAGAACTTACAATTACATGAGTGTATTTGTGCAAAATTTCAGACATGTAGGGGTTAATTAAAGGTGTAAATTCATTGAAAAAAAATGCGTGGGCTCCCGCTGTATTTTCTCCACCAGACAGACAAAGCAAGCGAGTGGGGGCAGATAATAACAGCCTAGGGAGGGTACATTTTTTTGTGCCCCCCCCGGCTACTAACATCTGCCCCCAGACACCCCAGAAAGGGCAAATCTATAATTAGATTCGCCCTTTCTGGCACTTTGCCCGTCTATTCCCATTGCCCTATAGCGGTGGCGAATGGGTTAATAAGGCGTTAATGTCACCTTAATGTCACCTTAGTATTGAAAGGTGACCTTAAGGCAGGTTAATAATTGAGAGCTGTCAATTAGACAACTATCAATTGTTAATCCTATTGAAGTAAATAAAAAAAACAAACACACTTTAAGAATAAATAATTTTAATGAAATCAAAACACATATTTTTGACCATCTTTTATTTCACTCTTAATCCGTGCGAAGCCCTTGTTCTTCTAAAATAAATATAAAATAATAAAACAACATTATTCTTACCTATCTGGCGATCTGTCACGTCCCACGATGTAATCCTTCACAAAGGGTTAACTAGCAATCAGATAAGCAGCACAAGTAATTGCGTTAAACGATCTCCGAATGAAGAGCTTATCCCTGAAACAGGAGAGGATGGTTTAATAAATGAAGCTTAATGATTGTTTCCACTTTCACGTTAGGTAGGCACTGAAGTAAATGGAAATAAATCAATTAATCCATTCATGAATCTATTCCTCCCCTTTTTTCCGGGAGAGTAACAATTCATTCAGGGAATACAGGCTGAACAGCATTTTTAGTTTCGACCCGTAACCCGTTAACCCTTTTTGGGATTACACCTGGGGGCCCCGACGTACAGGGGTTGGTAAAATCTTTTGCTTTTTTTTTTTATTTTTATTACAGGAAAAAAGGTTTTTCAGGAAAAAAAATATGGCCCCAAAAAAGGTGATTTTTCATTAAATTTTTTATTAAACTGTTTTTGATTTTTTTTATCATACAAAAGGATTTTAAAAATTGAAGTTGTTAAATTTACAGCTCTCAATTAATTAACCTGCCTTTAAAGGCCCCTTTTAATACAAGGGGACATTTTTAAACCCCTTTCCCACCCCACAGGGCAAATGGGGAAAAGACGGGAAAAAATGCCAGAAAGGGCGAATCAAAATTTTAAAATTTCCCTTTTTGGGTGCTGGGGGCAGATGTTAGTAGCCGGGGGGGACAAAAAAAATGTACCCCCAGGCTTTTTACGCCCCCCCTTGCTTGCTTTTGGGTCTGGGGGGGAGAAAATCAGTGGGGGCCCCCGCTTTTTTTTCAACAATTTTCACCTTTTTTAACCCCTACATGTCGAAAATTTTTTCACAAATCACTCAGAAAATTTTAAGTTTAAAAAAAACAAAATACAGGAAATGACATGGTTAACTGGTGGAAACATTACATTTTATGTCGGGGTTCTGTTTTTCACAAAGCCCAATTGAATTAGCGGCTATTACAGTATGTGAATCTAGGAAAATAAATATATATATAATTAAATATATAAATACACATGTCCAATACTTTTTTATATATTATATAGTGTTCTATGTGAAATCATTTTTTTCTTTTGTGATTAAATACTATTCTTTGGTTATTTTATGTCAGTTTTGCAACCTCAGAAATTTTC
>JARQOD010000007.1:173762803-173815176 GCA_033576555.1 Oophaga sylvatica | reverse complement strand
AAAAATGAGAAATCGCTGGTCAACTTTTAACCCTTATAACTTCCTAACAGAAAAAAATTGTTTCCAAAATTGTGCTGATGTAAAGTAGACAAGTTGGAAATGTTTTTTATTACGTAATTTTTGCGACATATCTCTCTGATTTCAGAGCATAAAAATTAACATTTTGAAAATTGCAAAATTTTTAAATTTTTCACCATATTTCCGTTTTTTTCATAAATAAACACAAGTCATATCAAAGAAATTTTACCACTAGCATGAAGTACAATATGTCACGAAAAAACATTCTCAGAATCAGTGGGATTCGTTGAAGCGTTCCAGAGTTATAGCCTCATAAATTGACAGTGGTCAGAACTGTAAAAATTAGTCTGGTCATTAAGCTGCAAAATGGCTCTGTCACTAAGGGGTTAATGCTTTGTATCCCATTCATAAAGTTGGCTATACTGCCAATGAAAATGCGTCTTATGGAAGAGGTTAGCAGAATCTAGGGTCTTCTTAGGGCCCAAAAGGGTAATATATATTCCTACTGTCATATTGCTGCTCCTTGTGTATCATGATTGGACTTATCTGAAATCCATCTGGGTATCGTAATCATTGGATACATCTCACTGAATGAATAGGAACTTCATTTATTTATTTGTGCCAATGTGCTCTTATTACTGTTGACACTTTTTATGATTTGTTATACCTGTTGGTGCATGTACATTACTATTTAATAAAACAGAAGATTAAGGGAATGATTTTGTAGTGATTCCTAATTTTGACTGATATCTCAGGATATTTACCATAATTATTTCCCTGTATTTGTTCAAACACTACGGTAGCAAAAGTGTGAGAAGCCAAAGAGATTATGGAGAGAAGAGCTGTGCATTGCAGTTGTTTGACATTTCTTATCTGTACAGCTGTTCTTACTACAGCTGATACCAAATTAGCTAAGGCGCAAGGAACCAAAGAGATCCCAGACTTGAGTTTTCTGCTTCTTATCTGCACAGCTGTTCTTAGTATAGTAGACATTACCTTAACCCCTTAACGACCGCTGATATGCCTTTTAATGGCGGTAGTTAAGGGAGAAAGTATATAGCGCCCCCCAGAGTCAGATTTTCTCCGCAGTCTCGGCTACCAGGGGTAGCCGAGACCCCAGAGAGCATGATTCGGGTTGGTTTGTACCGAACCCGCTTTTGCGATCGCCGTTATTAACCCTATAACGGCGACCGCAAAAAAAAGCCGCAATTCTCCATTTAATGTCTCTCTCCTCTGATGTGATCGCATATCAGAGGGGAGAAAAATGGGGTCCCTGGGACCCCCGATCAGTCCCCCATGCCTCCCGGTGTCCCCCTGTCCTCCCATGTCTCCCCGAGCTCCCCACGTCTTGTCCCGCCAAAGAAAATGGCAGGCGCCTGTGCAGTGCACCTGCCGAGTCGGATAATTAGAGAACATAATTTGGGTCCCCCGCAGTACCCCGCTTTTGCGATCGCCGTTATTAACCATATAACGGTGATCGCAAAAGAAACAAAAGCCGCGATCCTGCATGTAATTTCTCTCCCCTCTGATGTGATCGCACATCAGAGGGGAGAGAAATAGGGTTCCTGGGACCCCCAATCTCCCCTGGTACCTCCTGGTGTCCCTATGTCCTCATATGGCTCCATGCAGCTCCCGGTCTTCAGCCTGCAAAGAAAATGGGGGGCGCATGCGCAGCGTGCAGTGCGCCTGCTGAGTCGGATAATTAGAGAACATAATTTGGGTCCCCCGCAGTACCCCGCATTTGCGATCGCCGTTATTAACCATATAACGGTGATCGCAAAAGAAAAAAAAGCCGCGATCCTGCATGTAATTTCTCTCCCCTCTGATGTGATCTCACATCAGAGGGGAGAGAAATAGGGTTCCCGGGACCCCCAATCCCCCCTGGTACCTCCTGGTGTCCCTATGTCCTCATATGGCTCCTTGCAGCTCCCGGTCTTCAGCCTGCAAAGAAAATGGGGGTGCATGCGCAGTGTGCAGTGCGCCTGCTGAGTCGGATAATTAGAGAACATAATTTGGGTCCCCCGCAGTACCCCGCATTTGCGATCGCCGTTATTAACCATATAACGGTGATCGCAAAAGAAAAAAAAGTCGCGATCCTGCATGTACTTTCTCTCCCCTCTGATGTGATTGCACATCAGAGGGGTGAGAAATAGGGTTGCCGGGACCCCCGATCCCCCACGATCCCTCCTGGTGTCCCCATGTCCTCATATGGCTCCTTGCAGCTCCCGGTCTTCAGCCTGCAAAGAAAATGGCGGGTGCATGCGCAGTGCGCCAGCCGAATCTCTCTGCCGGCAGATTCATTCATTCAGTGCAGGACATTTTGATCACTGGGCTAGGGTTAGGGTTACAATTAGGGTTCGGGTTACAATTAGGGTTGGATTTAGGGTTGGGATTAGGGTTGGAATTAGGGTTGGGATTAGGGTTAGGATTAGGGTTAGGGTTAGGTTTAGGGTTAGGGTTGGGATTAGGGTTAGGGGTGTGTTGGAGTTAGGGTTGGAGCTAGAATTGAGGGGTTTCTAGTATTTAGGCACATCAGGGGGTCTCCAAACACGACATGGCATTCAAAAAGTCAAGTGGTGCTCCCTCCCTTCCGAGCCCTGCCGTGCGCCCAAACAGTGGTTTACCCCTACATATGGGGTATCATCGTACTCAGGACAAATTGCACACCAATTTTGGGGTTCTAATTTCTCCTGTTACCCTTGGGAAAATAAAAAATAGCTGGCTAAAAAAATCATTTTTGAGGAAAAAAAATGATTTTTTATTTTCACGGCTCTACGTTATAAACTTCTGTGAAGCACTTGGAGGTTCAAAGTGCTCACCACAAATCTAGGTAAGTTCTTTAAGGAGTCTAGGTTCCAAAATGTGGTCACTTGTTGGGGGTTTCCACTATTTAGGCACATCAAGGGCTCTCCAAACGCGATATGACGTCCAGCCAATTCTGCATTGAAAAAGTCAAACGGCGCTCCTTCTCTTGCGACCTCTGCCGTGCGCCCAAAAATTGGTTTACTCCCACATATGGGGTATCGGCTTATTCAGGAGAAATTGGCCAACAAATGTTGTGGTTCATTTCCTCTTTTAACACTTGTGAAAATAAAAAAATTGGTTCTGAAGTAAATTTTTTTTAAAAAAAGTTAAATGTTAATTTTTTTCCTTCCATATTGCTTCAGTTCCTGTGAAGCAAGTAAAGGGTTAATAAACTTCTTGCATGTGATTTTGAGCACCTTGAGGGGTGCAGTTTTTAGAATGGTGTCACTTTTGGGTATTTTCTATCATATAGACCCATCAAAGTGACTTCAAATGTGATGTGGTCCCTAAAAAAAAAATTGGTGTTGTAAAACTGAGAAATCGCTGGTCAACTTTTAACCCTTATAACTTCGTAACAAAAAAAAATTTTGGTTCCAAAATTGTGCTGATGTAAAATAGACATGTGTGAAATGTTATTTATTAAGAAATTTGTGTGACATATCTCTCTGATTTAAGGGCATAAAAATTCAAAGTTTGAAAATTGCTACATTTTCAAAATTTTTCGCCATATTTCAGTTTTTTTTCATAAATAAATGCAAGTCATATAAAAAAATTACCACTATCGTGAAGTACAATATGTCGCGAAAAAAAATTCTCAGAATCAGCGGGATTCATTAAAGCGTTCCAGAGTTATAACCTCATAAATTGACAGTGGTGAGAATTGTAAAAATTGGCCCAGTCATTAAGCTGCCAATTGGCTCTGTCTCTAAGGGGTTAAGCAAAGGAGTGAGGAATCAAAGAGATCAAAGCACAAGAGCTGTGAATTGCAGGTATTTGTCACTGCCTCCTAGGCCGGGATCACACATGCGAGTAAATCGCCCGACACTTGCATGTGAAATCACAGCTGTGGCGCCGGCACTCAGGAGTGGAGTGCGCGGCTGCATGTATTTCTATGCAGCCGCTCGCTCCACTCCCGAGTGCCGGCGCCACAGCTGGGATTTCACATGCGAGTGTCGGGCGATTTACTCGCATGTGTGATCCCGGCCTTATTTGAACTTCTGTTCTTGAAAGTAGGCTTCCTTCTCTGGCCAGAGAGTTCAAAAAAATCTTTTCCTTCCCAAAATAAGTTTATGAATGAATTTAAGGTCAATGATTGTTGTGGAACTTACCTACACAACAACTTTTACATGAGCCATTGTCCGGTACAAGAATTGTTAATTTTGGCATTTGTTAGTTTTGGAGTTTTTATGCACAACAATTGTTAGCTCTGTTTATTTTCTGCACAGAAATTGCTAGGTGTGGAACACATGACCATAGCGTTGTATGACAACTTAGCTGTTGGGACAAAGCAATTGACGATAAATACATATTTAATGTTGGCATAAATATCTGCTATTTAGCAACCTTGAAAAATTAATCTGTCCCACAAAAGGACTCCACTACTTACTCTCTCTCAGGATTTTCCTTCTACCATCATAGCTTACAATGCTTTATAGATATGTTGCCTCAAAAGGTGGGCTGCAAAGCTTTCCCATGGTCAACATGGCAATGCACAGATTGGATGTGCTACAATAATTTCCGTACTCTTTTATAAGAAGTAATACTTATCAGTACAATGCAGTGATTAGGGGGATTGCCCTTGGTATTGGTCAGGCTCTCTTGATGAAAAAAACACTTTCATCTAAGTATGACTATTCGGAAATAGTAATTGACATATCTCCTGAGAAATATATTTAACAATGGGCACAAATAAGTAGGCATATGCTCTAAATTTGCAGATTAGACGGACTACAATCATGTCTATATTATGTTACAAGAAAGAATACTTATCAGACTAATGCAGTGATTATGGGGTTTGCTTTGTGCAACAATCAGGATCAACATATATCTAGAGATAGGCTTCAGTAGTGGAGCCCAAATATGTAGACACTGAACTTACCCCTATGGTGAATGTCCTAAATCCATTGATTGGATGGACTGCATTCATTTCTGTATTGTTTTACAACAAGGAATACTTACCATACTAATGCAGTGACTAGGAGAGTTGCACAGGGATCTGTTGATAGAAGAGACTATTTCATCCCAGTATGAATTTTGGGACATAGTCCTTGACATATCTCTAGAGGTTAATGATCAGCAATAGCCCTTTATAAGCAGGCACTGATGCTTTCCCACTGTGAACATTTAAAATCCGTAGATTGAATGGATTACAATGGTATCTATATTCTCTTATGAAAATTAATATTTAATAGAATACTGCAGTGACTGGGGGCATTCGCACTGGCGATGATCAAACTATTTCTAGAGGTGATTCTATATCCTGAAATATGGATTCAGAAAATAAATATTAACTAGAGTTGGATGAATTTCATTTCCGTATAAATCCGTATTACCCAGAATGTAGATTTTTTGTAATGTGTTCAATGCAAATTCAGCAAGATTGTGGCCAGCTGTTGATCTTTTGCCATCTCTTAGAGGGCTGGCAAAAGCTGAAAAAAGCAATAAGACTAATATACACCTCCCTATACACCTCACCACTCTTCTTCTGGCCAATTCCATTGAACATTCTCCACCATTTTGGTTTTTAATTTTTAATTTAATGTTTTTTCTACATATCATGTTTGTTATGCTCTGTGGTCTTCCACAGATCCCAGAGCATAATAAAAATACAAATAAATTAGCTGTGAATTGAATTTCCTGGTAAAATCCAGCTGATTAGGCCAACTTGCATCTCGTTAAATCCATCCATATCTAATATGAACAAATATCCAAAATCAGATATCTGCAGCGGTCCACAATAGGTGGGCATTGCAGGTTCTCCCTGTGGAACAATCTGAATCTGCAAAGTAGATGGGTTACAATAAAATCTTTATTATGATACAGGAAGGAATACATATCAGTGTAATGAAGTGTCAGCAGTCATGGGTTTCAATATGGATTTGAATACATATCCCAAGATTAGCAGCAAGTTTATGAGGGTGACCATCTTGGCGCCTATAAAGTCAAAGCTATCAGACAGAGGTATAACATAATCCCTTCAACTAAACTTAATAATTATTCCTTCTTTTGAGACCAGAACTAACCAAAATCTTATTAGAAAAAATACATTAATTAGAAAAGAATTTAGAAATGTAATATAAAAATTAAAAATATATCTATGCTCCATCATGCTGGACAGAGCATTGTTTGTTACATATTTGGTCCTGGATTGTTGGGAGAAGCTGCTCTTGGAGGATATTTAGATCCCGTTCTTTATTCATGGAAGTTGTTCATGTTCTTAGGCAAAATTGTGGGTGAGCACACTGCCTTGGATGAAAAGAAATCCCACACTTCAATGGTCTCTCCTCTTTTCTTCCAAATGTGTCAACGAGTCTGAAGGGGCTTCATCAGAGAAAATAACTTTATCCTAGTTCTACACAGTCCAAAATCTGTACTTCCTGCACTTATTTTCTCTATATGATCGACAAGCTGATTCATCACTGAAATTTTGTTTGCATTAATGTTCCAAAAGGTACAGTATGGATATAAGTGCACAGAGATGACTGTAGGTAAGCATTCACAGTCTATAGAAAACAAAGCAGGCATAGATTGTAAATGTATGCATATTTTTATATTTTACCATCAGGTATATCTTAAGCTAAATTTTATCTAAATTCACACTGTTTTGTGAGCACATTTTAATGTTTGGGTTGCTCTACCCTCCTCTCGTCTTGACAAAGTCATTTTTCTGCAACCATAGCTATTGAATTTTTAGCAGGAATCACAATTGTTTCCTGCAGACACATATTTTTCAGGACTGAAAATTGCATTAGGTTCAATGTTTGCAGTTTGACAAACTGATTGTCAGTTGCCTTAAGGAAGACATCAGCAATCTCCAAACTCATGATATTAAAAGCTGGTGGAGGTTTAATAGGACAAACAGAATCTCTAGCTGAGGTTTGATATCTCACTCTGATCTCTTAGCTAGGAGTGAGGGATGTTCTCATTCATTTTAGGTATTACGTCTCCAGTCATTGCTTTACAATGTAAATGTTATATCTGTAAACTGTAATTAATATGACCTACAGCACTTGCCATACTTTCCATACTAGAACCTTAAGTAACAGTATCCATGACAATTGATCGAATCATGAGTACGGTTTTTATCATTTACCAAGGAGATGCTACAAATCAAAACTCATTTTCACTTACAATAGTAGGTGTAGATATTGCAGCTGGCTTCTTCTGGCCTGTGATCTTCATGATGTACTGTACATTCTTTCTGAATTATGTTGACATAAATTGATTCCTAGTGACCACACTGAAAAGAAATAAGAATTGATCCCAGTAGAAACAAGTTTAATCATGAGATTACCCCCAACTAATACTAATATTGACAATGTTACAGTATGTCTCAAATGCTGTAATAGAAAACAGAGACAATCTGAAGGCACTAAGCTCAAAGAATCACTTACATCAAAGTTTTTAACTTCTTAATATATTTCAATCATCATATTTCTTGGCACTGTGTACTTACAATTGTTCATTTTGCATTTCTACACAGTTAATTCTTGTTTTCCATTAGGTCTATCACATCACATGGCTAAAAGCTGACTAGCTGAATTCTTCTAAGCTCTATGTAGAAACAGGTGGTCAATTTTCCCTGTATGAGTCATAAGTCACTGAAAAAGTCGCTGAAAAAGTCCCTGATACGGGGATGGGAGGAGGAGCTGAGTCAGGAGTTGAAGAGGGGAATGATAAATGCAGGGACCAGAGACTTGTTTCTACATAGAACTGAGAAAAGAGAAGAATTAGCTGGGAAGAAAGGCAAAATGAACTACTGTAAGTACACAGTGCTATATAATATGATGATTGCAATATATTAAGAGGATAAAAACTTTGATGGGATGAGTGCTTTAATCAGAATTTTGATGGTTTACAATATTTGGAAGATCTAAATAGATTATACATGTTATGAGCTCGGTTGCAACAACTTTATTATATAATGGATTTCAACCGAACCCGGGGGTCCGCGATGCAGTTAGAGTTACTGCTGCCGAACACCCCTTGGGTATGAGGGTAAAACTGACAACTAAAGAATAATATTAGAACTCGCCTGTGTTACTTCCCACAAGGAGAGAGAGTGATTTGCACTATCTCCGTTAACGTCACGGGAGATGTGCTGCAGGCTGGCGTAGATGTAGCCCTGTTAACTGCACAGAAGCCACTTGCCAGATATTAGGAAGTGCATGCGACTCACGCCAGGTGTACGTGCTGCCAGCCGGTGTGCGACTGGACTGAGCAACTCTCTATTCAGCTGGCAGGTGATGCCCCCCAGTCTGCTCAGGGTGTATAGCTACCCTATATTCATAACAAGACTGCGCCACATTGGCTATCTGCCTGGCATAAGCTTAACCTGCCTGAAGGACCTGTGCTAATTAGCCGAGCGAAATCTGGCATCTGCAGGTCCGGGAGAGCAAAGCTACAGAGCACGTGGAGCCCAGATTCTGGTACGTCCACACATGAGCACTGCCTATTTTGGTATGATCTGACCGTGCCACGGACAGAAAAGCTATTTAAGGGCTAAGCTCCGCCCCCAGCCATCTCGTCAATCGCATAACCGATGACGTCATCCGTGACCAGTCAGGCGATGCCAGGTCAGAGGATCAGCTGACATTAACCACCAATCACGGTTCCCCATGTCACAGACATGCTCAGTGCATGCATTTCTAGACTTAGGCTATAACAGCCTTTTCCTGTTCTGTAACCTAGGATTAAGGCTACTATTAACAAAGACCCTGGAGACAGCTTGTACTCTCTTGTACTGGCTAGGCATTGGGATTGATGGTGAAGCTAAACAGCATCTGCCCAGGCTAATACCTGGATGGGCGATCACTGCAGCTACAGATCCAGGTTCAAATCCAGCTGTCGCCTAACAATACAAAATCATTTAATGACCGAAAAACCCACTAAGATTACAGAAACAACTTGAATAAGACAAAAGTAATAATAAATCAGAAATCTATGAAAATGATCAAATGAAAGTCAGACATTGCTTTTCAACCATGCTTCCACAGAATTAAAAAAAATAATAAAACTCATGAAATTAGACATTGGACAGAAATGAAGGTACCCTTAATATTTTGTTGTACAACCTTTTGAGGCAATCACTGCAATCAAACAATTCCTGTAACTGTCAATGAGATATCTGCACCTCTCGACAGGTCTTTTGGCTCACTCCTCAAGAGCAAACTGCTCCAGTTGTCTCATGTTTGAAGGTTGCCTTTTCCAGGTGTCATGTTTCAGCTCTTTCCAAAGATGCTCAATAGTATTTAGGTCAGGGCTCATAGAAGGCCACTTCAGAATAGTCCAATGTTTTCCTCTTAGCCATTCTTGGGTGTTTTTAGCTTTGTGTTTTGCATTATTATCCTGTTGCAAGACCCATGACCTGCGACTCAGACCAAGCTTTCTGACACTGAGCAGCAGATTTCTCTGTAGAATCCCTTGATAGTCTTGAGATTTCATTGTAGCCTGCACAGATTCTAGAAGCTCTGTGTCAGATGCAGCAAAGAAGCCCAAGAACATAACAGAGCCTCCTCTATGTTTCACAGTAGGTATAGTGTTCTTTTCTTGATATGCTTAATTTTTCCGTCTGCGAATATACAGCTGATGTGCCTTGCCAAAAAGTTACATTTTTGTCTCATTTATCCATAGGATGGCAGCACGATGACTCAGAGTATAGCACTGCAGCCTTGCAGTGCTGGAGTCCTGGGTTTGAATCCCACCAAGGACACCATCTGAAAGGAGTTTGTATGTTCTCCCGTGTTTGCGTGGGTTTTCTCCGGGTACTCTGGTTTCCTTCCTCACTCCAAAAAACATACTGATAGGGAATATAGATTGTGAGCCCCATCGGGGACAACAACGATGATGTGTGCAAACTGTAAAGCGCTTCGGAATATGTTAGCGGTATATAAAAATAAATATTATTATTATTCTCGCAGAAGCTTTGTGGCTTGTCAACTTGTAGTTTGGCAAATTCCAGTCTGACTTTTTTGATTTTTTTTTCAACAATGGTGTCCTCCTTGGTCATCTCCCATGAAGTCCACTTTGGCTCATACAACGACGGATGGTGCGATCTGACACTGATGCTCCTTAAGCTTGAAGTTCACCTTTAATCCATTTAGAAGTTTTTCTGTGTACTTTTGTTACCATTCTTATTATCTGTCTCTTTGATTTGTCATCAATTTCTTCATGTGGTCACGTCCAGGGAGGTTGGCTACTGTCCCATGGAGCTTAAATTTCTGAATAATATGTGCAACTGCAGTCACAGGAACATCAAGCTGCTTGGAGATGGTCTTATAACTTTTACCTTTAACATGTTTTTCTATCATTTTCTTTCTAATCTCCTGAGACAACTCTTTCCTTCGCGTTCCTCTGGTCCATGTTGAGTGTGATACACACAATGTCACCAAACAGCACAGTGAGTATCTGTAGCCCTCTATACAAGCCCACTCACTGATGCCAAGATTGTAGACACCTGTGATGTTAATTTCTGGACACACCTGGATTTAACATGTCCCTTTTTTCACATTATTTTCAGGGGCACCATCATTTCTATCCAGGCCAATTTCATGAGTTTTATTTTGAAAAAAATTCTGTGGAAGCATGGTTGAAAAGCAATGTCTGACTTTCATTTGTTCATTTTCATAGATTTTTTATTTATTATTACTTTTGTCAGATTCAAGTTATTTCTGTCACCATTGTGGGGTTTTTCTGTCATTAAACGAGGAGTACGAACAATTTTGACCACTCGTGTACATAGTTACATAGTTACATAATTATTAAGGTTAAAGGAAGACTTTAAGCCCATCTAGTTCAACCCATATCCTATCCTAACCTGCCCTAACATGTTGATCCAGAGGAAGGCAAATAAAAACCCCAAGTGGCAAACAGTAAGCTTCACATTGGGGAAAAAAATTCCTTCCTGACTCCACATACGGCAATCAGACTAGCTCCCTGGATCAACGCAGTATCTAAGAAACTAGTGAATATAGCCTGTAATATTATACTTTTCAAGAAAGGCATCCAGTCCCTTCTTAAATTTTAGTAAGGAATCACTCATTACAACATTAGACGGCAGAGAGTTCCATAGTCTCACTGCTCTTACAGTAAAGAATCTGCGTCTGTGATTATGGCTAAACCTTCTTTCCTCCAGACGTAGAGGATGCCCCCTTGTCCCCGTCACAGGTCTAAGAGTAAAAAGATCATTAGAAAGGTCTTTGTACTGTCCCCTCATATATTTATACATTGTAATAAGATCACCCCTAAGCCTTCGTTTTTCCAAACTAAATAACCCCAAGTGTAATAACCTGTCTTGGTATTGCAGACCCCCCAGTTCTCTAATAACCTTGGTCGCTCTTCTCTGCACCCGCTCCAGTTCAGCTATGTCTTTCTTATACACCGGAGACCAGAACTGCACACAGTATTCTAAGTGTGGTCGCACCAGTGACTTGTATAGAGGTAAAATTATGTTCTCCTCATGAGCATCAATGCCTCTTTTAATGCATCCCATTATTTTATTTGCCTTGGCAGCAGCTGCCTGACATTGGCCACTAAATGTGAGTTTGTCGTCCACCCATACACCCAAGTCTTTTTCAGTGACAGTTTTGCCCAGTGTTTTACAATTAAGCACATAATTATACATCTTGTTTGTTCTACCCAAGTGCATGACCTTACATTTATCCCCATTAAAGCTCATTTGCCATTTATCAGCCCAAGCTTCTAGTTTACATAAATCCTCCTGTAATATAAAATTGTCCTCCTCTGTATTTATTACCCTGCAGAGTTTAGTGTCATCTGCAAATATTGAAATACTACTCTGTATGCCCCCTACAAGGTTATTAATAAATATGTTAAATAGAAGCGGCCCCAATACTGACCCCTGTAGTACCCCACTGCTAACCGTGACCCAGTCCGAGTGTGTTCCATTAATAACCAACCTTTGTTTCCTATCCATGAGACAGTTCTTAACCCACTTGTGTACATGTCTTATTCTATACCCTGGAACTCATAGGTCTTACCCCACAGTGTTATTAAGCTATTTTAGGGTGACCCTGTAGCCAAACAATGGTCACAGCACTCATTGGCAATCCAAAGGAGAGTGTCAGATTAGCAGTGTCAGAACAGGTAGCTCTGTAGTAAGTGTATGTTTTTATTGTTTTACCACCATGGCTGCTCTCTGACAAAATTAACAATTTAGAGGATAACCCAATTATTTAAAAAGAAATACACATACAAAGTGATTGCATGAAAAAAGACTTTGCAAATCTATTAAACTTCTTGTCAGATGAATAAAACAACAATCATAAATAATACATATACCTGAATGGTTAAATTATAGGAAAGCCAATCGTTACATAAATAAATCACCATCAAAACTTAATTCAATGACTAATGCGATGTCCAAACATGAAAAAAGAGAATGACATATTTCTAATCATGAACAATCCAGTTGAGATCTTTGGCATTTAAGACATTTTATTTATGAGAGTGAATACTTTTTATAGGTATCACATTACTAATTATTATACAATAAACCATAAAGTTCCATCCTTTAGGATACCTTGACAAATATAACTTCATATAGCTTGTCCGTAACCTAATATGTTTTTATCCTATTTTCTCCATTTGCTCCATGTTAGCAGTATAATACAAATTGATAATGTGGTGGGAATGGAAACTATTGAGAGCAGAAGAAAAAGAATGTAATGGCTACATTCCATTAGTGCTGTTGCTATGTGAGTTATACTATAATTTATTAGCTAAAGAAGCTTTGAGGATGTTGCATTGCTTATAAAGATTAAGGTTGAATTTTATTACTCTATCAATATCATTATTATGTATACATTTATTGTGAGGGGTGCTTCACATTATATGGTGTTTACAGATAAGGTTCTGTTCACAATAGTCAATGGCTAATGGCGTACCTACACTGGTCATTTATCATGAATGAGTTTTCCTACAAATCCTGTTTTACCAGTAATTGCCCAGAGTAAAAAGGCTGCTAATCACCAGATAAAAAAAGAGAAAAATTTATTTTTTGCCTGGTGAACAATTTTTAAGTTTGCTTAAAAATAATTGTTCTTAGCACATATAATTTTGTTCAAACAGGACATGTGCTGCCAAGTCCAATGTGCACTAAACAATCGAATACCATTTACCAAAGATTCTGTGTATTAGAAACGTGGTTAGCCTATCTAAACTGGCTATTGAATAGAGATGATTGAATCTTTGAAATTCAAATTCTCCAGGTTTATAGAACTTTTCCAAAATATTCAATTATCGCCTTACAAATTTGTCGCAAAACACTGTTACTACTTGTGCTCTGAAAAGATACCTATAACACTCTAATCTCTCCAAAGACTTTATCCAACCTCTTTCAATCTATTTAAGGTAAATACCGTCTTAGGCTATTCAAATTTGCGTATATGTGCGCAACGTATCATCTGCATACGCAAACGCATGCAAAAACGCATGCAAACGCATGGTTAACCCCTTAACGACCGCCGATACGCCTTTTAACGGCGGTCATTAAGGGTACTTAAACCACAGTTCCGTTAATTAACGGCGCTGTTGAAAAAGTCTAGTCGAGACCCCAGAGAACATGATTCGGGTCGGTTTTTACTGACACCGCTTTTGCGATCGCCGTTATTAACCCTATAACGGCGATCGCAAAAAAAATCTATTTTCCCTGTAATTTCTCTCTCCTCTGATGTGATCGCACATCAGAGGGGAGAGAAATGGGGTCCCCGGGACCCCCGATCAGCCCCCCATGCCTCCCGGTGTCCCCCCAGGCCTCCTGTGCCTCCCCGAGCTCCAGGAGTCTTTTTCCGGTAAAGAAAATGGCGGGCGCCTGCGCAGTGCGCAGTGCGCCCGTCAAGCCAGATTTTCTCCGGGGTCTCGGCTACCCCAGAGAACATAGTTAGGGTCTCCCCCAGCCCCCCCGCTCTTGCGATCGCCGGTATTTAACCTATACCGGCAATCGCAAAAGACAAAAAAAAAAAGCGATACTGCCTGTAAATTTCTCTCCCCTCTGATGTGATCGCACATCAGAGGGCAGAGAAATAGGGTCCCCAGGACCCCCGAACCCTCCCCCGGTACCTAGGGCTGTTCCCCGTGTCCCCTACTGGCTCCTGCAGCGCGCCCTGTGGTCCGATCCTCCAGCGTCTTCACCCTGTAAAAAAAATGGCGGGCGCATGCGCAGTGCGCCCTCCGACTCTGCCTGGCGGCAAATTCAAAAAAGGAATGATTCATTCATTCTGTAAAAGTACATTTTGATCACTGTGATAAACTATCACAGTGATCAAAATAAAAAAAACAGTACATAAACCCCCCTTTTATCACCCCCTTAGTTAGGGACATATAATAAAATAAAGAAATTTTATTTATTTTTATTTTTTCATTAGGGTTAGGGTTATAATTAGGGTTAGGGTTACAATTAGGGTTAGGGTTAGCATTAGGGTTAGCGTTAGGCTGGGTTCATACTGCGTTATGGCAGTTCGTTAGACGGACTGTGTTACACCGCAGTATAACGTGGTGTAACGCAGTCCGTTAGCGCTGCCATTCACCCCCATTTGAGGGCGCATTGTGACGCATGCAGTAAAGCGGCATGCGTTCGCAACGTGCCGTAATTCAGTGATGGAGCCTCGGACGCGGGCTGCAGCGTCTGGGCTCTGTCACCGCTAGCGCAGATGAATCATCTGCTGATTCCTCTCGCGTTATGCTATACCGTTACCAGCCCGTCAACGCTATGTGATCAACGGGCTGGTAAAACGCAGTATGAACCCAGCCTTAGGGTTAGGGTTATAATTAGGGTTAGGGTTGGAATTAGGGTTAGGGTTGGAATTAGGGTTAGGGTTACAATTAGGGTTAGGGTTACAATTAGGGTTAGGGTTACAATTAGGGTTGGGATCAGGGTTAGGGTTAGGATTAGGGTTAGGGGTGTGTTGGGGTTAGGGTTGGAGCTAGAATTGAGGGGTTTCCACTATTTAGGCACATCATGGGGTCTCCAAACACGACGTGGCGTTCAAAAAGTCAAATGGTGCTCCCTCCCTTCCGAGCCCTGCCGTGCGCCCAAACAGTGGTTTACCCCAACATATGGGGTATCAGCGTACTCAGGACAAATTGCACACCAATTTTGGGGTTCTAATTTCTCTTGTTAACCTTGGGAAAATAAAAAATAGCTGGCTAAATAAATCATTTTTGAGGAAAAAAAAAATATATATATTTTCACGGCTCTGCGTTTATAAATTTCTGTGAAGCACTTTGGGGTTCAAAATGCTCACCACACATCTAGATAAGTTCCATAGGGGTCTAGTTTCCAAAATGGGGTCACTTGTGGGGTTTTCCTCTGTTTAGGCACATCTGGGGCACTGCAAACGGAACATGACCCCCATCAACGTCTGCATTCCAAAACGTTATTACTTCCTTTCCAAGCCCTGCTGTGCACCCAAACAGTCCCCCCCCACATATTTGGTATCAGCGTACTCAGGACAAATTGGACAACAACTTTTGGGGTCCAATTTCCTTGTGAAAAATCAAAAATTTGGGACTAAAAAATCATTTTTGTGGAAATTTTTTTTTTTTTCACACCCAGGCATTATAAACTTTTGTGAAACACTTGGGGGTTCAAAGTGCTCACCACAGATCTATATAAGTTACTTAGGGGGTCTAGTTTCCAAAATGGGGTCACTTGTGGTGGTTTTCCAATGGTTAGGCACATCTGGGGCACTGCAAACGGAACATGACCCCATCAATGTCTGCATTCCAAAACGTTATTACTTCCTTTCCAAGCCCTGCCGTGCGCCCAAACAGTTTCCCCCCCCCACATATTTGGTATCAGCGTACTCAGGACAAATTGGACAACAGCTTTTGGGTCCAATTTCCTTGTGAAAAATCAAAAATTTGGGACTAAAAAATAATTTTTGTGCAAAATTTTTTTTTTTTCACACCCAGGCATTATAAACTTTTGTGAAACACTTAGGGGTTCAAAGTGCTCACCACAGATCTAGATAAGTTACTTAGAGGATCTAGTTTCTAAAATGGGGTCACTTGTGGGGGTTTTTCCACTGTTTAGGCACATCTGAGGCACTGCAAACGGAACATGACCCCCATCAACGTCTGCATTCCAAAACGTTATTACTTCCTTTCCAAGCCCTGCCGTGCGCCCAGTTTCCCCCCCCACATATTTGGTATCAGCGTACTCAGGACAAATTGGACAACAACTTTTGGGGTCCAATTTCCTTGTGAAAAATCAAAAATTTGGGACTAAAAAATCATTTTTGTGGAAAATTGTTTTTTTTTTTTTCACACCCAGGCATTATAAACTTTTGTGAAACACTTGGGGGTTCAAAGTGCTCACAACAGATCTAGATAAGTTCCATAGGGGGTCTAGTTTCCAAAATGGTGTTACTTGTGGGGGTTTTCCACTGTTTAGGTACATCAGGGGCTCTCCAAACGCGACATGGTGTCCAATCTCAATTCCAGCCAATTTTGGTTTGAAAAAGTCAAACAGCGCTGCTTCCCTTCCAAGCCCTGCCGTGCGCCCAAACAATGGTCCCCCCATATATGGGGTATCAGCATACTCAGGACAAATTGGACAACAATTTTTGTGGTCTAATTTTTCCTGTTACCCTTGGGAAAATAAAAAATTTGGGGCTAAACGATCAGGTTTGTGGAAAAAATATGATTTTTTATTTTCACGTCAGGCCGTTATAAACTTCTGTGAAGCACTTGGGGGTTCAAAGAGCTCACCACACATCTAGATAAGTTCCTTAGGGGTCTATTTTCCAAAATGGGGTCACTTGTGGGGTTTCCACTGTTTAGACACATCAGGGCATCTACAAATGCGACATGGCGTCCAGCCAATTCTGCGTTGAAAAAGTCAAACGGCGCTCCTTCCCTTACGACCTCTGCCGTGCGCCCAAAAAGTGCTTTACCCCCACATATGGGGTATCGGCATGCTCAGGAAAAATTGCACAAAAACTTTTGGGGTCTTGTTACCCTTTTGAAAATAAAATTGGGGTGAAAAGATCATTTTTGTGGAAAAAAAATGATTTTTTTTTTTCACGGCTCTACGTTATAAACTTGTGTGAAGCACTTAGAGGTTCAAAGTGCTCACCACACATCTAGATAAGTTCCTTAAGGGTCTTGTTTCCAAAATGGGGTCGCTTGTGGGGGTTTTCCACTGTTTAGGCACATCAGGGGCTCTCTAAACGCGACATGGCATCCAGCCAATTCTGCGTTGAAAAAGTCAAACGGCGCTCCATCCCTTGCGATCTCTGCCGTGTGCCCAAAAAGTGGTTTACCCCCACATATGGGGTATCGGCGTATTCAGGAGAAATTGCACAACAAATTTTGTGGTTCATTTTTTCTTTTAACACTTGTGAAAATAAAAAAATTTGGTTCCAAAGTAAAGCTTTTGCAAAATAAGTTAAATGTCAATTTTTTCCTTCCACATTGCTTCAGCTCCTGTGAAGCACCTGAAGGGTTAATAAATTTCTTGAATGTGGTTTTGAGCACATTGAGGGGTGCAGTTTTTAGAATGGTGTCACTTTTGGGTATTTTCTATCATATAGTCCCCTCAAAGTGACTTCAAATGTGATGTGGTCCCTAAAAAAAAATGGTGTTGTAAAAATGAGAAATCGCTGGTCAACTTTTAACCCTTATAACTTCGTAACAAAAAAAAATTTTGTTCCCAAAATTGTGCTGATGTAAAGAAGACATGTGGGAAATGTTATTTATCAAGAAATTTGTGTGACATATCTCTCTGATTTAACGGCATAAAAATTTCAAATTTGAAAATTGCGAAATTTTAAAAATTTTCGCCATATCTCCGTTTTTTTCATAAATAAAAGCAAGTCATATAAAAATTTTTTACCACTAACGTGAAGAACAATATGTCACGAAAAAAAATTCTTAGAATCAGCTGGATTCGTTAAAGCGTTCCAGAGTTTTAACCTCATAAAGTGACAGTGGTCAGAATTGTAATAATTGGCCCGGTCATTAAGCTGCAAAATGGCTCTGTCACTAAGAGGTTAAGCATCGTTTTTTATCTGCATCATCTTATACATGATGCCAAAAAAGCTGTGTGTGCATGCGTTTGCATGCATTTTTGCATGCATTTGCCTTTTTTATGCGCATGTGTTCGATATTTCCAGATGCTGTAATAAGTTCCTGGACATGTGCAGTCTGAAGTCTGCATGGACATCGAACGCATCCATGTGCAGGTCCTTGCGTACCAATGCATTCCCATAGACAGTAATGCGTTTTTTGACATACTCATCCGCATGCACATGACTGCGCATATTTGACGGATTTTTGACGCTTCAAAAAATGCAACATGTTGCGTTTGCCGGACATCGCCGCACACAGCAAAACGACCCATGTGTTTGCAAACGCATGCAAATGCATGTTCCTGCATACACCATATTAAAGATATGTACGCATGACACATGCGGATCTATGCAGATCAAACACTGTGCGTACAGACGCAAATGTGAAACCAGCCTTAGCAATGTCAAAGTGACCTCACCATAAAAACAGATGGTAACTTGGAAGAGACCAGTAACCCATGTAATAACACAGAGCACTGACTAACTTTTCATGTTGTTTTAAAATTAAAAATCAGTCCTATAATATCCCTTTTAATCATTTGTGAATAAGCAGATATTTTTCTGCAGAACACGGATGGTGATGCTGTCAGAGGTAATATCCTTCTGGTGTAACTGAGACTAATTATGTGCCATATAGCCAATAATGACCTCGACTTTCTCCCCACTAATATGTTTGCTGGAACCAAAGAAATATTCATCACCCAGTGCCAGCGCTATGAATACATTTTAAAAAATGGTGTGGGTTCCCCTCTATCTTTGATAATCAGCATGGCAAAACAGACAGCTGCAGCTGCAACACTCAGCTGTTAGCTTTATCATGGCTGGTTATCAAGAATAGAGGGGTCCACATGAATTTTTTTTAATAATTAAAATAAATCAATTTAACCCATCTCTGCCATCTGACGTACTATTCCGTCCATGTGAACTGGGATTAATTCCCAAGGACAGAATAGTACGTCAAACGCGATCAGCCGCGCTCACGGAGAGAGCGCGGCTGATTGCGGCCGGGTGTCAGCTGATTCTCACAGCTGACATGCAGCACTAAGTGCCAGAAGCAGTCACAGATCGCTCCTGGAACTTTAACCCATGACACACTGCAATCAAACATGATTGCAGCGTTCCGGTGGCATAGGTAAGCATCGCGCAGGAAGGGGGCTCCCTGCGTGCTTCCTTGAGACCTTCAGAGCAACGCGATGTGATTGCGTTGTTCCGATGGCCTCCTCCCTGCAGGCCCCCAGATTCAAGATGGACGCAGGGTCCTTCCGGGTCCTGCAGGGAGGTGGCTTGTCGGTGCCTGCTAAGAGCAGGCGCCGGCAAGCCTCCTGCACTGCCTGTCAGATCGCTGATCTGACAAAGTGCTCTGCAAACTGTCAGATCAGCGATCTGACAATATATAGTGATGTCTCAATGTGGGACATTGTAAAAATGTTAAAAAAATGAAATAAACAATGGTAAAAAGATTTTTTTTAAAACTCCCTAAATAAATAAAAATATATATATTTCCCCAATAAACATATTATTATGTAAATAAAAAAAATAAAAGTACACATATTAAGGTTCTCCACATCTGTAGCGACCCGCCCTATAAAACTGTCCCACTAGTTAACCCTTTAGTGAACCCCTTAAAAAAAAGTGCAAAAACACAATGCTTTATCATCATACCGCTGGACAAAAAGTGGAATAACACGCGATCAAAAAGATGGATATAAATAAACATGGTACCGCTGAAAACATCATCTTGTCCCGCAAAAGTTATAGCTTTCAGAATAAAGCGATGCAAAAATAATTATTTTTTATATAAAATAGTTTTTATTGTATAAAAGCGCCAAAACATAAAAAAATACAAATGAGGTATCGCTGTAATCGTACTAACCCGAAGAATAAAACTATTTTATCAATTTTACCACATGCAGAACGGTAATAAACACCCCCTCAGAAATTCATGAATTGCTGGTTTTTGTTCATTCTGCCTCCCAAATATCATAATAAAAAGTGATCAAAAAATGTCATGTGTCCAAAAATGGTACCAATAAAAACGTCAACTCGTCCCGCAAAAAATTAGACTGCAAATGACTGTGGGCCAAAATAGCTCTCAAAATGTGGTGATGCAAAAACTATTTTTTGCGGTAAAAAGCATCTTGTAGCACGCCAATCATAAAAACCCAATATAAAAACCCGCTATAAATAGTAAATCAAATCCCCTTTATCACCCCCTTAGTTAGGGAAAAATAATAAAATTAAAAAAATATATTTATTTCCATTTTCCCATTATGGTTAGTGTTAGGATTAGGGTTAGGGTTGGGATTAGGGTTCGGGGTGTGTTAGGGTTAGGTTTGTGGTTAGGGTTATGGTTAGGGTTGGGATTAGGGTAATGGCGTGTTGGGGTTAGGGTTGGAGTTAGAATTGGGGGATTTCCACTGTTTAGGGGCTCTCCAAACGTGACATGGTGTCTAATCTCAATTCCAGCCAATTTTGCATTGAAAAAGTCAAACGGTGCTCCTTCCCCTCTGAGCTCTGCCATGCGCCTAAACAGTGGTTTACCCCCACATATGGGGTATCAGCGTACTCAGGACAAATTTCACAATAACTCTTGGGGTCCAATTTCTTCTGTTACCCTTGTGAAAATAAAAAATTGGGGATGAAAATATCATTTTTGTGGAAAAAAATATGATTTTTATGGCTCTATGTTTGTTAGGGTTCGAGTTCCCGCCCAAGGGGAATCTCAAATCAGTCCCACTGCGGTCCCTCATCCATCTCCGGCCGCGGTGGAGCCTGCTCAGCAAAGATGTCGGTCCCAGCGTCTCGCCCGGTCTAATACTGTGCAGGGACTTGCTGCTGCCTCTTCAGGTTCTGCTATTGTAGCCAGTACTGGTCAGCGGCGAGCAGACGTCTTTAGGACTAAGTCCTTTGTTGCTTCATCTGAGCATGCCCAGGGCAAGATCTCCCATTGGAGATCAGGGTCACATGCTCAGATACAGCTGCAACTCCTATTGGTCCTTCAGGAAGGTCCTGTGGCTGTTGATGTTCTGAAGCAGCTTTCCATTGGTCCTTCCTGAAAGGTCTTTTTCTCGTGGCTGCTATAAAAGGCTGTCCTTACCGCATGGCCGTGCGCTAGTATCAAATCTGTTACGTGCTTGCGCCAGTGTGGTCATGTATGCTTGTGGTTAGGTCTGGCTGAAATAAGCCCCTAGAATACCGGCACCTCCGGTGAGGAGATTGTATGCACGTGTTCAGGGCTCGGCTGAAAATGCCATTAGAGTACCGGCTACTCTGGTGAGGAGATTACTGCTTGGGTTCTGTTTGCATGACCACAGACTGCAATCCGCTTAGCAGTCATCTGTATTCCCTGTGAGTCTAACAGGACACAGTCTTTGTACAGCGGCTCTGTGAATTAACAGAGTCCGCTTATATCGCCATATAGTGCTACGGCGTTTACATCTGCGACTCTGCGGGATAACAGAGTTCGCTCATACTGCCTATTTACACCATCTTACTAGCAGCAGGCTCTGCCTGCACGGTGGACCCCGGGCTGTGAATGCACCTCTCCTTAATATCTATTAGGTGCGTTCCGCAGGCCCTTAACAACGTTAAACTTCTGTGAAGCACTTGGGGGTTCATAGTGCTCACCACACATCTAGATAAGTTCCTTTGGGGGTCTAGTTTCCAAGATGGGGGTCACTTGGTGGTTTCCAATGTTTAGGCACATCAGGGGCTCTCCAAACACGACATTACATACGATCTCAATTCCAGCCAATTTTGCGTTGAAAAAGTCAAACGGCGCTCCTTCCCCTCCGTGCTCTGCCATGCGCCCAAACAGTAGTTTACCCCCGCATATGGGGTATCAGCGTACTCAGGACAAATTGCACAATAACTTTTGTGGTCTTGTTACCCTTGGGAAAATAAAAATTAGGGGTGAAAAGATCATTTTTGTGGAAAAAATATGATTTTTGAATTTTATGGCTCTGCGTTATAAACTTCTGTGAAGCCCTTGGGGGTTCAAAGTGCTCACCGCACATCTAGATAAGTTCCTTGAGGGTTCTAGTTTCCAAAATTGTGTCATTTGTGGGTGGTTTCCACTGTTTATGCAGATCAGGGGCTCTCCAAACGCGACATGGCATCCACTCAGTTTTGCCATGCACCCAAATAGTGGTTTACCACCACATATAGGGTATCAGAATACTCAGAACAAATTGCACAACAACTTTTGGGTCCAATTTCTCCTGTTTCCCTTGGGAAAATAAAAAATTGGGGGCGAGAAGATCATTTTTGAGGAAAAATTATGATTTTTTATTTTTACGGCTCTACGTTATAAACTTCTGTGATGCACTTGGGGGTTCAAAGTGCTCACCACACATCTAGATAAGTTCCTTGGGGGGTCTAGTTTCCAAAATGGGGTCACTTGTGGGAGGTTTCCACTGTTTAGGCACATCAGGGGCTATCCAAACGCGACATGGCATCCAATCTCAATTCCAGCCAATTTTGCATTGAAAATTCAAACTGTGCTCCTTCCCTTACGAGCTCTGCTGTGCGCCCAAACAGTGGTTTCCACCCACATATTGGGTATCAGTGTACTCAGGACAAATTGTACAACAACTTTTGTGGTACAATTTCTCCTGTTACCCTTGGTAAAATAAAAAAAATTGGATCTGAAGTAAATATTTTGTGCATAAAAGTTAAATGTTCATTTTTTTTAAACATGCCAAAAATTCCTGTGAAGCACCTGATGGGTTAATAAACTTCTTGAATGTGCTTTTGAGGGGTGCAATTTTTAGAATGGTGTCACTTTTTGGTATCTTCTATCATGTAGATGCCTCAAAGTGACTTCAAATGTGATGTGGTCCCTAAAAACAATGGTGTTGTAAAAATGAGAAATCGCTGGTCAACTTCCTAACAAAAAAATTGTTTCCAAAATTGTGCTGATGTAAAGTATACATGTGGGAAATGATATTTAGTAACTATTTTGTGTGACAAATTTCTCTGTTTTAAGGGCATAAAAATTCAAAGTTTGAAAATTGCTAAATTTTCAAAATTTTCACCAAATTTCCATTTTTTTCATAAATAAGCGCAAGTTATATCAAAGAAATTTTATCACTAACATGAAGAACAATATGTCAGGAGAAAACATTCTCAGAATAACCAAGATCCGTTGAAGCGATGCAGAGTTATTACCTCATAGAGTGACAGTGGTCAGAATTGTAAATATTGGCCCGGTCACTAACGTGCAAACTTCCCTTGGAGGTTAAGGGGTTAAAAAATGGCATTTGGTCCCCACCATTTTTGATAACCAGCCTCGCTAATGCAGACAGCTATTCTCAGGCTGGTAAGGGACCATGGATATTGCCCCCTAGTTTAAAAATAGAAGCTTGCAGCCATGCCAGTAAAGACGTATCTATTAGATCTGCCAATTTTGGCACTTTGCCTGGCTCTTTCCACTTGCCCTGTGGTGGTGGCAAGTGAGGTAATATTTGTGGTGTTAATACCACCTTTGTATTGTCAGTTGACATCAAGCCCACAGGTTAGTAATCCTGTTAGTAAACCTATCCATTGCTAGCTCCATAGTCAATTTTTAAATAAATGCACAGCCAGAATAAAGTCCTTTATTTGAAATTAAAATGCACACCTTTTTAGTTTTTTATTTAAAATTAAAAAACAAAGTTACTCAACTTACGCACACTTCATTGAAGCCCTCGTCCCCTGCAAAAAAAAGACAGAACATAATAAACAACAATAATAATCACCTAACATCCATTCCATTGAAGCCCTGGGAATCTGTAAAAAAAAAAATATAGTCATATCCCTCACCTGCCCAATATACTGTCTATAATCCATGTAATCCATGTCTGCGTGTGGTTTTTAAATTGAAGGATGCAAAAATGCGAATGTCCATTCTTAAAACCACAGGAGTATGAGCTGCTGTGAGCATAGCATCAGAGGCTAGTGATGACATAAAGGTTACCTCAGGTCACTGAGGCTGTGTTCCCAGCTCACTTTGCTGTGAACTGGGCTGATGAACTGTAGTGACCTTAGTGAGATCACTGCTAGCACCGTGAGAAAAAGCCTCCCGGTGCAGCACTGAGTGAGTTTAATGCAGTTCATCATGACAAATTTCTCATGCTGAACTGTGGTGAACTCACTGAGTTCAGCGTGGCACCATTAAACCTTTTCTCATGGTGCTAGCGGTGATCTCACTGAAGTCATCGCAGTTCATCGGCCCAGTTCACAGCCTCAGTTACCTGCGATAATCTCGATGATTTACTACTAGTCACTGATGACGCACTCACAGCAGCTCATTCACAACATTTTGGCACTGTCCAGGTTGAAAACTATTAATCGCAGACATGGATGAAGGCATGGGACAGTATGTTGGACAGGAGAGGGATATGGTTGTTTTTTATTTTTATTTTTTTACAAGAGACCAGGGCTTCAATGGAATGCGTTAGGTCAGTATTATTGTTATTTATTATTTTCTGTTGTTTTTTTTACAGGGGATGAGGGTTTCAGTGCAATGGGTGTAAGGTAAGTATAACTTACTTTTTTATTTAAAATAAAAAACAAAGATGTATGTATTTTTATTGCAAATAGAGGACTTTATTCTGGCTGAGTGTTTACTTACAATATGACTATGGGGTTAGTAATGGATAGGTATCTTATAGACATGTCTCCATTACTAATCCATGGGCTTGATGACACCTGACAATACAAAGGTGACATCAAGCCCCAAATATAACCCCACTTGCCACTACCACAGAGAACTTGGCAAGAGCTGTGCAAAGTCACAGAATTTTAATAGATGTGCCTTTTCTGAGGGGCTGCAGGCTGCTATTTTTAGACAATATCCATAGCCCCTTACAAGCCTGAGAAAATCAGACCCTAGCTGTCTGCTTTAGCTTGGCTGTTTTTTTTAATTATTTATTTAAATAATTTAATTGTGGATTGCAGCCCACAGCTGTCAGTTTTACCATGCTGGTTATCAAAAATAGAGGGAAACGCACAACATTTAATTTTTAATTTATTTATTCGTAGCACAGGTGCCGGCTGACGAATACACCTATCAGCCACTTTCTGCTTTCACTGTTATCAGCCAAACCCTGTGACTTGTGTTAAACAGCATGGTAATTGCAGATAACTGACCGGCAGTAATGCAGATAACAGTGAGGCAAACATTGGATGTTGGGGCCCCCCCATTCATCAGAATGGGACCCAGGTTTGGGTTTGGGTTCTGGTACTCTTCTGGTTCACAAACCAATCTTTTTTTAACTGTTCAGCCAAATGCGCCAGACTCAAACATCCAGAGGTTCACCCATCACTGCTCCGTGGCCATAAAGGTATGTATTGAGAAAGAAGTGCACAGAATTTTAGTAAAAAAACATCTTGCCAACAATTAAGCATGGGGTGGATCAATCATGCTTTGAGGTTGTATTGCAGCCAATGGCACGGGGAACATTTGACAGGTAGACACAAGAATGCATTCAATAAAATTTCAACAAATTTTTTATAGAAACTTAACACCTTCTGTAAAAAAGCTGAAGTTGAAAAGAGGATGGCTACTACAAATAGATAATGATCCTGAACACATTTTAAAATCCACAATAGTTTACCTTAAAAGATGCAAGCTGAAGGCTTTACAATGGCCCTCATAGTCCTCTGATCTGAATATCATTAACCCTTCATGCCGCAGCCCTTTTTCATTTTTGTGTTTCTGATTTTCGCGACCCTTTTTCACAAAGCCATAACTTTTTTATTTTTTGGTCAATATGGCCATGTGAGGGCTTGTTTTGTGCAGGACAAGTTGTACTTTTGAACGACATCATTGGTTTTACCGTATTGTGTACTCAAAAATGGGAAAAAAATTCCAAATGCGGTGAAATTGCAATAAAAGTGCAATTCTACAAGTTTTTCAATTTTTTTTTAAACATGTTCGCCATGAGTTCATAGAAAACAAACATGTCTAGGTTCTTTTTTATTTCAGTGGTAAAAAAAATACAAAGTTCGTTAAAAAAAATTGTGTCATTTTCCGAGACCCATAGCGTCTCCATTTTTCGTGAGCCCATTGGGTTGGGTGAGGGCTTATTTTTTGCATGCCGAGCTGACGTTTTTACTGATACCATTTTGGTGCAGACATGATCTTTTGATCGCCCTTTATTGTACTTTAATAAAATGTTGCGCAACCAAAAAAAAGTAACTCTGGCAATTTGAAATTTTTCTCATTACGCCAATTACCGATCGGGTTAATTCTTTTTTTATATTGAGAGATTAGGTGATTCTTAACGCGGCAATGCCAAATATGTGTATGTTTGATTTTTTTATTGTTTTATTTTGAATGGGGCGAAAAGGGGGTGATTTGAACTTTTATATATATTTTTTAAATATTTTTTAAAACTTTTTTTTTGCTTTTGGCATGCTTTAATAGTCTCCATGGGAATCTTGAAGTTGCCATAACCTGATCGGCTCTGCTACATACAGGCAATGATCAGATCACCCGTATGTAGCAGAATTACACACTTGTCATTAATCAGCGCTCATAGCAATCTGGCATTGACAACCATAGAGGTCTCATGGAGACCTCTGGATGTCATGCTGACCCATTGGTTGACCCAAGATCACGTTACGGGGTCACCGATGGGCAAATTTCCTGCGCCATTGCTAGAAGCGTGTATTAAATGCCGCTGTCAGAGTTTGACATTTATTGGGTTAACAGCTGTGGGTGGATCGCGATTCCACCCAAAGCTGTTCTGGGCACATGCCAGCTGTTCAAAACAGCTGACACGTGCCAGTAGAGATGTGGGCTCAGCGCCGGAGCCCACATCAAAGGGGGAGTCACAACGTGTTCCGTACTAGTACGGCCCATGTTGCAAAGGGGTTAAAAATATGTGGCTAGACCTCGAAATAGCAGTGCATTCAAGATAACCCAGGAATCTCATAGAACTGGAAGAATTTTCCAAGAAAGAATTGGCTGGCTGCAAAAAGCCTTTACAAGCTGGGATACTTTCAAAAGGGGTGCTATTAGGCATTAACCATGCATTAACCATGTAGGGTGCCCAAACTTTTGCACCTGTCCATTTTGTTTTTATAATTTTTATAATGTAAAAGATAAAAAAAACTTTTTTTCCTAAAATACAAAAAAAAATGTCTTTTTTAACTAAAGATCTTTTAGAGATCATTTCATTTTCAACTTGTTTAACTGTTCACAATAACTATAATTTTGACTACAGGTGCCCAAACTTGCTACTGTACATCAGCAAAAAGCAAGCACGTGCATAAGGGTGTTCCATTGTAAAAGTATGTTGATATAACATTTGACTAGTAAAACAGATATACAAAAAATATTTTTTGCGCCACCCACACTATGTGAATTAGACAGTGACAGTTAAGTGTCTGAATTTAAGGTAATATTCTTTTGTATTTTAAAAACTGTTATGTTCCCTTTTCACAAAAACAAGAATGACTGCACAAGAAATGCAAAAATTCAGTATAGTCTTTGACTGTTTACAAGCAGACAGATCATCTCATGCTGATTTAAAATTTTCTTAAAAAAAGAAAAACTAGCGTTTTATCTTGCTTCTATGTTTTAGTGCATTCATGCTGAAGGAGGTTGCAGGCAGCAGGTTCACACTCAGCACATGTGCCAGACATGACAGAGTCTGGAGACGCTGTGGAGAGCGATCTGCTGCCTGCAACATCTTTCAGCATGACCGGTTTGGCAGTGGGTCAGTAATGGTGTCGGGTGGCATTTCTTTGGAGGGCCACACAGCCCTTCATGTGCTTGCCAGAGCCAGCCTGACTGCAATTAGGTACCGAGATGAGATCCTCAGACCCCTTGTGAGACCATATGCTGGTGCGGTTGGCCCTGGGTTCCTCCTAATGCAGGACAATACCAGACCTCATGTGGCTGGAGTTTGTCAGCAGTTCCTGCAAGATGAAGGCATTGAAGCTATGGATTGGCCTGCCCGTTCCCCATACCTGAATCCAATTAAGCACATCTGGGACCGCATGTCTCGCTCCATCCACCAACGTCACGTTGCACCACAGACTGTCCAGGAGTTGACGGATGCTTTAGTCCAGGTCTGGGAGGAGATCCCTCAGGAGAACATCCGCAACCTCATCAGGAGCATTCCCAGGCATTGTAGGGAGGTCATACAGGCACGTGGAGGCCACACACAATGCTGAGCATCATTTTGACTTGTTTCCACTTTCATTTTGGGGGTCTCTCCAAATCGAGGCCTCAATTGGTTCAAAAATTTGATTTCCATTGATGATTTTTGTGTGAGTATGTTGACAGCACATTCAACTTTGTACAGAACAAAGTGTTCAATGAGAATATTTCATTCATTTAGATCTAAGATTTGTAATTTGAGTGTTCCCTTTATTTTTTTGAGCAGTGTATTTGGGATAAAAATAAGTGTCACAATTGGATGTGTTTGAAAATTCTTTATATACAGTTAGGTCCAGATATATTTGGACAGTGACACAAGTCTGACTCAATCTTTACATTTTAGCTGTTTAACAAAACACATTCAGTGTACAGTTTTATAATCAATAGATGCTTAAAGTGCAGACTCTCATCTTTAATTTTAGGTAAAGTATTTCTTAATTGTAGTAAGGGTATATGAATTACAGCTCTTTAAAATGTAGCTGCCTCTTTTTAAAGGGACCAAAAGTAGTTGTCCAATTATCTCAAAAGCTCTTTAATGGCTGCATGGGCTTTTACCTCATTAATCCAACATCAGTTAAGCAGATAAAAGGTCTGGAGCTATTCCAGGTGTGGCATTTGCATTTGGAAGTTGTTGATGTGAACACACACCATGAGGTCAAAGGAGATCTCCGTCGCCAAGCAAGGTAGTGAATCAATAGTTAGTAAGGTGTGCTGCTACTAAGTTTTGAGGTCCCGATGTAGCCAGAGCCTGAATGACTAGGTGTGGCCAGTCCTGTATTCATAGTCCCCTGATCCCGGAGTGGCCAGTGCCTGAACCTCGTCCCCTGGTCCCTGATTGGCCAGTGTCTGAACCTTGTCCCCGGGTTCTGAATCGGCCAGTTCCTGAACTCTGTCCCCTGGTCCCAGAGAGGGTAGTACCTGAACCTTGTCCTCTGGTCCTGAAATGGCCAGTGCATGAACACTATTTCCCGGTCCATAAGTGGCCTAACCCTGATCCTAAATTCTAGACTGGCTTATCTGAACTAAGCCCTAAAGTAGTGTCACAATACCTGACCCCTGGGGTCAGTAGTTGTAGTACTGGATTCTGCCAAGTAGTGGTACCTGGCATCAACCTGCCACAAAAGCCTGTCTTTACCACTACAAGCAACAGTGAATACCGAGGTAGTCACTTAGTTACGCCCCTTCCTGTGTAGGCCTAGCCATCTGGCACTGTGGTTCCACAAATCCACGTGCGCCACAGTCTGCTCGGCCTAGCCATGACCATAACAGACCAGATTAGACTTTACCAAAAACATCTAAACAAGCCAGCCTAGTTCTGCAAATCATTCTTTGGACTGATGAAACTAAAGTCAATCTGTACCAAAATGATGGGACAAAGAAAGTATGGAGAAGGCTTGGAACGACTTTTGATGTAAAGCACATCACATGCTCAAAAAAATATGGTGGAGGCAGTGTGATGGCATGGGCATACGGCATACATGACTTCCAAAAGGCTCTGAGTCACTAGTGTTTATTGATTATGTCCCTGAAGACAGAAGCATCTGGATGAATTCTGAAATGTACAGGTGTATACTTTCTTCTTAGATTCAACCAAATGCAATAACATTGATTGGGTGGCCTTCCCAGTACAGGTGGACAATGACCCAAAACATAATGCGATAACAATCCAGGAGTTTTTTTTACGTAAAGAAGTGAAATATTCTGCAATGGCCTAGTCAATCACTAGATCTCAACCCCATGGAGCATGCATTTCACATGCATAAGACAGAACTTAAGACAGAAAAACATAAAACCTCAAAACTGAAGTCATAGATTCATTGTTATAAGGTTATATAGTTATATAGCTCTTCTAATTGCCATGTCACATACCCAATATGTGTTGCATTGCAGTCCTTCCCGACTTCTTAAAGCAATCATAGAGATGAAGGTGTCTAGCAGCACTCCAATATTAGACACTTAAAGAGTGCACCTAGGCCCTAGGGAAGACGCACCATGAAGGAAGTCCAAAGGAGTCCACTTGGAGAAAAACCTCAATAAAAGAATGAGACACTGTCCAAAATCTGGTGAAAAAAATTTGAAGGCTCCATTTATTCTGCCATAAATACGACATTTTGTCCAGCCACAGGTCTTTTTTAAGCATACAAAGTTCTTTAACATGCCCGGTTTAAATAATACACATCATTACAGAGAAACCAATCATAGAACGTCTCCATGCAGCAAGAAGACTAGTTTCGTGAATCAATGTCCCATCACAGAATCTAGTACTCATACCTAGCAATATTATATTAATCAAGAAATATATCCAGGCCCCTCTTGAATTTTAGCAGTTAGGGGTTAGCAGTAAAGACCTGGCAAAGTATCGCAAAGGAGGAAACCCTGCATTTGGTGACGTCCATTGCTTCCAGACTTCAGGCAGTCATTCCAAATAAATCTCTTCAAAGTATTGACGATAAATATGTGGTGATGTGGTATGATCAGACCATGTCCCTACAAGGTCAGAACCAACCATTACACAGTGCATAGCAGGAGCACAATTATAAGATTATCTCCGAAAAATAATATTTTTTAATGCATCCAGTAGTGGAATATATTTTTATTCCAAGATCTATTGATTTCAATGTACTTTTTTCAGGGGAAAACCCCTTTAAATATGGGCAAGTATTGTATAGTTATTGGTACGATTACATCAGCATGCTTGGCCTTACCAAGAATGAGGGGTAGTTACAAAAAATGGGACCATCATGAACTTTGCATTTATCATTTGTCATTAGTCTTGAATTGCCTCAGATTGACTGGATTATTTGATTTTGCTTTGTACATTCCTCAAAGCAGATTTTGTGCAGTCAGCTATTAATAATACACTTCAGTTAATTGCTTCAGTTTCTAGTGTGTAATCAAAGCGAATACTTTCTTCTTTCTCGGGCATTTATCAAGTTGATATTTACAGCTATTCTTGTATCATCAGTTTCCTTGTGCTTAATAATTTCAGGTACATTTAAATGCAATTCACCATTAGAAGAATTTGTCTTCAAGACAGCTTGTTGTCATTTTGCCCAGATTTTACATTTAAATACAGATTTATGAATAACTAATCCTTTTCAAAATCACCAACAATCAAATCAAAGTCTTTTGCGTTTTCAGCTTTACACTAATAAATAAGAACAAGCAGGCTTGGACTGGCCTACAGGAGGACAAGAGAATCCTTCGGAGGGACACTGTGCAAGAGTGGGACACCACCCTATATACAAAGGCAGCATATTATTCATTTACCAATCTACCCAGTTCATTGTTATATACAATTATGATTGAGAATAATGTCACATTTGCATATAGTTGGAAGGTGGGGCCATGGAGTTGGTTACTGGTGGGCCTTGGCACCAAAGTCCAACACTGTGCACTATTGCTTCTGTACCTTACAGTTTGTTCACACAGTGTTTTTTTCAGTCAGATTTAGAACTGGTACACCCTGAAACTCATCTGAGAAAGTGCTAAAAATGCTGAAAAAAATTAACAGATTAATGCCTATAGAAAATAGACCTACTGTTCATAAATTTTAAACAGTTTTATGCCAAGTGATGAATTGTTGCCTTAGTGTAGAAATATGATCTGTGAATGTTGTTAGTTATATCCAAACTTTAGTTCAAGCTTGATATAAGTAATTATTTCTACTAAATTAAGTGAATCTGTTAGCACAATAGACCTCCCACGTTGTTTATATGGTCATGTTGCTATCAGAAAGATAATGTCATATATATCTTTACTGATGAAATCTCTTGCTCCCCGACTGAAACATCACTGTATCTTTTAGCTCCCAAGCTCTATTCCCTACCTAGCGCCAACCTCTTATGCTTTACTGCTTTGAGTGCAAAACCGGTGAACTGAAAGTCAAGCAGAAGAAGGTGGCAGATGCTATTAGAGGAATAGAACCAGGAAGACAGAAGCTTAGGAATGTCTCTGATCACTTCAACCTTATTTTCATGTGAATTTACTTCTTCACTCCGAAGCCTGTTTTCACCTTTCTAACCAGGCCAAATTTTACAATTCTGACCAGTGTCACTTTATGTGGTAATAACTCTGGAATGCTTCAACAGATCCCACTGATTCTGAGAATGTTTTCTCATGTCATATTGTACTTCATGATAGTGGTAAAAATTTTTTGGTATGATTTGCTTTTATTTGGGAAAATATCAGAAATTTAGCAATTTTCAAACTTTTAATTTTTATGCCCTTTAATCAGAGAGTTATGTCACTCAAAATAGTTAATAAATAACATTTCTCAACATGTCTACTTTACATCTGCACAATTATTGAAGCATAATTATTTTGTTAAGAAGTTATAAGGGTTGACAAGTTATTTCTCATTTTGCAAAAAAAATTTACAAAACCATTTTTTTAGGGACCACATCACATTTGAAGTTACTTTGAGGAGCCTATATGACAGAAAATATCCAAAAGTGACACGCATCCCTCAAGGTGTTCAAAACCACATTCAAGAAGTTTATTAATCCTTCAGGTGCTTCACAGGAATTAATGGAATGCAGAAGGAAAAAATTAACTTTAAACTTTTTTTCACAAAATTTTTAATTTAGACCCCGATTTTTTTCACTTTTCCAAGGGTGACGGGAAAAATGGACCTCAAAATTTGTTGTGCAATTTCTTCTGAGTATATCAATGTTCCATATGTTGGTTAAAACTACTGGTTTGTATCACAACATAGCTTAGAAGGGAAAGTGCGCCATTTGACTTTTTGAATGTAAAATTTGCTGGACTAATTAGCGGATGCCATGTCGCGATTAGAGAGCTCCTGATGTGCTAAACAGTATAAACCACTCACAAGTGACACCATTTTTGAAGACTATACCTCTATGGAAACTTATCTAGATGTGTCGTGAGCACCATGATCCCCCAGGTGCTTCACAGAACTTTAGAACATTGAGCCATGAAAATAAAAAATATTTTTTTCCCACAAAAATTCTTTTAGCTCCAATATTTTATTTTTACAAGGTTAACAGATGAAAATGGACCACAAAATGTGTTGTGCAATTTCTCCTGAGTACACAGACACCCCATGCGTGGTCCAAAACTACTTTTGACCCACAGTGAACAGCTCAGAATTGAAGTGCTATATTAGGCCTCTTTCACACATCCGTTTTTTGAGTTCAGGTGCGATCCGGCATGTTGTTAAAAAAACGGATCCGGATCGGATGCGCTTTTTTAGCATTGACTTTCATTAGCGCCGGATCGCGCCTGATGTCGTTGCGTTGCATCCGTTTTTGTCCAGATCAAATGTACATTCCGGCGGCCGGACAAAACGGTCACTGCAATGTTTTTTTTTTTTCCTGAGCCGCCTGATAGTGCCTGAAGCGGTGCATCAGGCGTCCGGAAATAATAGAAGTCTATGGAACCGGACCAGTATTTTGTGCAATCCGTCAAAAGACTCATCCGGATTCTGGAAATCAGGGACTACTACTACTACTACTACTACTACTACTACTACTCGGTCCGGACATGCGTACCTGCATTTTCCGGCTGCAAAACTTCTTTTTCCGGGTTCAAAAGTTCAGGTCGGATCCAGCAAAAAAACCGATCCGTTCCATCAGTTTTTTCATTTCAGCGCCAGATCCGTCCCTTCAGGTATTCGACGGATTATGCCTGACACAAAAAAAACGGATGTGTGAAAGAGGCCTTAGTGTTCAGATTTTGATGGACTTGTTTGAGGTTGCCATGTCACATTGGTAGAGCCCCTGAGGTGCCAGAACAGCAGAACCTGCCATAAGTGACTCTATTTTACAAACTACACCTCTCAATGAATTAATCTACTGGTGCAATGATCATATTGACACCACAGGTGTGTCACAGAATTTTATACCATTGGGCAGTGAAGAAAAAATAATTACATTTTTACCACCAACATTTTGTTTTAGCCCCATATTTTACATTTTCATACTATGAAATAGGTAAAAATGCACCAAAATTTGTCCCACAATTTTTGCTGAATTTGGAAATACCCCATATGTGGCTGTACAATACTGCTTAGCTATAAAGTGAGACTTGGGTGGGACGGTGTGTTGTTTTAGTCCTTGAACACAGATTTTTCTAGAATAGTTTGTGGACCCTAAAAACAAAGACCCTAAGTGCTAGAAAAGAATACCCCCTCAAGTGACCCAAAGTTGGAAATTATACCCCTTCGGGAATTTAAATGCAGGTTTAGTGAAAATTTTGACTCCATGGGTTTTTATCAGAAACAAGCAGCAGTGGATGTTGCTGAGTGAAAATTGCAAACTGCCATTTTAGAGACCAGTATGTTGCAGTCACTAGTACGAGTATATTGTTGTCACCAGTACATTGTAGCGCCCAGTATGTTGTGGTGCCCAGCTCATTCTTCTGGAGATAAGCAACTGTAAATTAGGAAGGCTGTCATTTCTACAGAAATGCCAAACGTGGACACTAAATATGGTTTAGGCACACTGGGGCTCACAAGGGAGGGGGTATTTGGATTTGTGAGTGCAGAATCTTCTGAATTTCTTTTAGGGGATGAGGAGCTATGTCGCTTTTCCAGAGCCTTTGTACTACCAGTAACGTGGAAGCCCCCTGTCGAAGGTTACAAACACTGGAAAAAAGTTCACATTTTGATTTTCCACATTAGTAAAACCTTTCCCTAGCATATATATATAATTAAGGATTTGAATTATTTTATAAATGTGAGAAACTGTAGCTAGGGTCAGGTGTCTGATTATCTCTCATCCAAGAAGATTGGGATGATTAATTATGCTATTGACACTCTGATCACACTGTGATCCAATTTTCTTGGATGTGGAGAATAAAAAAAATAATACCGTATTTTTCGGACTATAAGACGCACCAGACCATAAGACGCCCACTGGTTTCAGAGGAGGAAATAAGGAAAAAAAACTGAAGCAAAAAATGTGGTCAATTCTGTACTTAATATCACCTATCCTGGTGAATATGGTCCCCTCATCCCCATCCTGATACACATGACCCCTCATCCCTATCCTGGTATGCATGGCCCTCTTATCCCTAGCCTGATATGCATGGCCCTCATCCCCATCCTGGTATGGATGCCTCCTCATCCTTAGCCTGGTATGCATGTCCCCCTCATCCCTATCCTGGTAGGAGTGGTCCCCCTCATCCTTATCCTGGCAAGAATGATCACCCTCCTCCCTACACTTGTAAGCAGGGTCTCCATCTCTTTTAAGTATGCATGGCCCCATCCCTATCCTGGTATACAGGGCCCCATCCGTAACCTGGCATGATTGGCCTTCATCCCAGGCCTGGTGTACATGGCCCATCCTTATGCTGGTATGTTTGGCCCCATCCCAGTCCTGTTATGCATGGCCCCATCCTTATTCTGGTATGATTGGCCCCATCCCAGTCCTGTTATGTATGACCCCATCCTTATTCTGGTATGATTGGCCCCATCCAGTCGTGTTATGCATAGCCCCATCCCTATCCTGATATGTCGTGTCCCATCCTGTTCCTGGTATGATTGGTCCCATCCTTATTCTCGTGTGATTGGCCCCATCCCATTCCTGGTATGACTGGTCCCATCCTTATTCTGGTATGATTGGTGCCATCCTTATTCTGATATGATGGGCCCCATCCTGTTCCTGGTATGATTGGTTCCATCCTTATTCTGGTATGATTGGCCCCATTCCGTTCCTGGTATGATTAGTCCCATTGTTATCCTGGTATGATTGGCCCCATCCTGTTCCTGATATGCATGGCCCATCAGAAAAGATTTAAAAAAAAACAAGAAAAACATTACACTTACCTTCCTCCGCTTCCTTGCAGTATTCTGCTCTGGTGCTAGCAGCTGTTAATGCTTGTAAGCAGCGCATGGCAGGGACATTATGCGCTGTTCACAAGCAGAGCACAGCTACCGGAATACTCTCCGGGGCTGTTCATTGCAGAGAGTGGTGAGCATTCATCTCCAGTAGTGTGCAGTGTCAGCCACTGGCTTTCTGCTGCTTCCGGCGGTCACGTGTGCCGACACTAAAATGAATATAGCTCGGTGGCTGACACTGCGCGCTACTGAACAGGAATAAATACTCACCGCTTTCTGCAATGAACAGCCCCGGTGAGTATTCCGGCAGCTGAGCTTCATCTTGCAAGCAACACATGACATCCCTGCCGTGCGCTGCTTACAAGCATTAAGCAACTGCTGGCACTGGAGCAGGATACTGCGAGCGAGCTGAGGATAGTAAGTGTAATGTTTTTTTTTTAATCTTCTCTGATAGGGTCATGCATACCAGGAACAGGATGGGGCCAATCATACCAGAATAATGATGGGGCCATGCATACCAGGACCAGGATGGGGCCATTCATATCAGGATAAGGATGGGACCAATCATACCAGGATAATGATGGGACCAATCATTCCAGGAACCGGATGCAGCCAATTATACCAGAATAAGCATGGGACCAATCATACCAGCAATGGGATGGGGCCAATCATACCAGGAACAGGATGTGGCCAATCATATCAGAATCATATTCCACAGAGCCATAGACCTGAATGGCAGATTGCGATCTGATAATCAGATGCAACTCATGCATGCTGCAAGTCAATCCAAGGAAAAAAATCAGACATGTGCATGGCTCCATAGAATAACATGGGGACAAGTGCTATCTGTCAAATTATTATTTTTATTATTACTCTTTTTTTCTAGTGACATTTATTCCATGGCTCTTTACATGTGAAAAAAAGGGCATACATAGACAAGTACAATAAACATGAGCAATACAAGGCACACACAAGAACAGAAGGAGAGATGACCCTGCCTGCAAGGGCTCACAGTCTACAGGGGATGGGTGAGGATACACTAGGAGAGGGTAGAGCTGGTCGTGTAGAAGTTCAGTAGACTGAGGATCACTGCAGGTTGTAGGCTTGTCTGAAAGTTTCCTGGTAGGCGAAAGTCTGATGTGTTGTGATAGAGTTTCAGAGTATGGGGGAAGCACATGAGAAGTATTGTATGCAGTTGTGGGAAGAGATAAGAGGGGAGTGGAGAAGGAAATCTTGAGAGGATCAAAGGTTACGTGTAGGTAAGTACAGGGAGACCATGTCACAGATTTATGGAAGAGACAGGTTGTGGATGGCTTTGTATGTCATAGTTAGGGTTTTGAACTGGAGCCTCTGGACAGTAGAAAGTCAGTGAAGGGCTTGGCAGAGAGGAGAGGCTAGGGAATAACGGGGAAGACAGGTGGATTAGTCAGGCAGCAGAGTTTAGGATAGATTGGAGTGGTGCAAGAGTTCTAGAGGGGAGGCCAGAGAGTAGGAAGTTGCAATAGTCAAGGCGGGAGATGATCAGGGTGTTCACGAGTGTTTTTGCAGTTTCTTGGTCAAGGAATGTACGGATCAGGGAAATGAATTTTGAGTCGGAGTCGGCAGGAGGAGGCAAGGGCTTGGATATGTAGCTTGAAAGAGAGGGCAGAGTCGAGGATCACCCCGAGGCACCGAGCATGTGGACTGGGGAAAGTGAGCAGCCATTGACATGGATGGATTAGTCTGATGGAGGCGTAGAGTGAGATGGTGGAAAGATGACGAATTCTGTTTTGTCCATGTTCAGTTTTAGAAAGCGAGCAGAAAAGAAAGCTGAAATAGCAGACAGACTGTTAGAGGTCGAGTTCCCGCTTCTGCACAGGGGAATCTCGAGCCATCCCTGCTGCGGTCTCCCATCCATCTCCGGCCGCAGTGGACTCTGCTCAGCTTAGACGTCGGTCCCAGCGTCTCGCCAGTCTAACAGTGTGTAGAGGGTTACTGCTACTTCTCCAGGCTCTGCTATTGTGGCCAGTACTGGTTAGCGGCGAGCAGACGTCTTTAGGACAAAGTCCTTGTTTTCCCCTTCTGAGCATGCCCAGGGTGAGATCTCTCATTGGAGATCAGGGGTCACATGCTCAGGTACTGCAGCAGCTCCTATTGGTCTGCCAGGAAGGTCCTGTGACTACTGGTGTTCTGGAACAGTTTCATTGGTCTTTGTTCCTGGCAGGTCCTGTAGCTGTTACTATAAAAGGGTGGCATGGCTGGGCCGCCATGCGCTAATATCAATCGTTATATGCTTTGCGCCAGTGTGGTCATGCGTGTGTGTGGTTAGGGCCCGGCTGAAATAAGCCCCTAGATTACCGGCTTAATCGGTGAGGAGTTTGGTATGCTAGCTGGTCAGGGTCGGTGTCCTAGATGCCCTAGATTACCGGCATAACCGGTGAGGAGTTTGATTGCCGTATTCAGGGTCTGGCGTTCAGATGCCATAGATTGCGGGTGACTCCCGCGAGGACATTAGCGCATGATCACGTTCTATGTTCGCTTAGCAATCAACTGTGTACCTGGGTGCCTGACAGGACACAGAAGTTTGTCTCAGCGGCTCTGTGACGTAACAGGGTTCGCTTTCAACGCTAGACAGCGCCCTAGCGTGTTTATTTTGCGACTCAGTGGTGTTAAGTGAGTTCGCGCACATCGCCATATAGCGCTGTGGCACTCTTTCTAGCGGCTCTGTGGAATAACAGAGTTCGCACATATTGCCACAGCGCTTTACGGCATTTATTTTGGCGACTGCGGGATAACAGAATTCGCCTCTTGCGCCATTTTACTAGCAGCAGGCTCCGCCTGCACGGTGGACCCCGGGCTGCGAACGCACCTCTCTACATCATATATTTGGTGCGTTCCGCAGACCCTAACATAATATTAGCGCCAGGGTCTGGCTAGTAAAATGGCGGACGACCAGCGTCTACGGCAGTTCATCCAGCAGCTGGAGGGTAGGTTGGCGGCTCTTGAGCGCACAACCTCAGATGTGGATGTGACCGCCGTCGCTGTTCAGGCTGCTAGCACGGCGGCAGCCAGTTTGTCCTCCAACACCTCTGCTCTGACCTTGTCCCATCTCCCGCTTCCTGACAAGTTTTCTGGTGACAGCAAACATTGTCGGGGATTCGTGAGTCAGTGCTCTATACAGCTCGAGCTTCTGGCTGCACGTTTTCCTACAGAGCGGGCACAAGTGGGTTTCATAGTGTCACTACTGTCGGGCAGAGCTTTGGAATGGGCAATGCCGCTGTGGGAGTGTGACGATCGCGTGGTGCAGAGTGCTCCTTGGTTTCTGGAGGCTCTTAAAAAGGTCTTTTTAGGCCCTCAGGTCACCCACGATTCGGCGCTCCAACTGCTGGCAATGTCACATGGTTCGAGCTTGGTCAGTCAGTTTTCAGTTCAATTTCGAACCCTGGCCTCCGAGTTAGAGTGGCCGGATAAGGTCCTTATACCGGTATACTGGAGAGGTCTGGCTGATCATGTAAAGGACTCCTTGGCCTCCAGGGAGATTCCTGCCTCACTGGAGAAGCTTATCTCCATATCTACCCGCATCGACCTCACGAGCGAAGGTTGGAGCGGGCCCAGTGTAGACGGAGGTTTCGGCTAGCTCCCACCTTTGCCAAACCTCTAGAACCTCCCATTCAGGCGTCTGACTCCCCAGAGGTCATGGAGGTCTCGGCCCGTTCGAGTCTCCGTGCTTTGTAACAATTGTCAGCAGTTAGGACATTACGCCAATAGATGTCCCCAGCGATCGGGAACACGATCGCATCTAGTGACCATGGGAGGAGGTTCACTAGAATCAGCAGCATTTGCCTCCAAGCTGTCCTTTAAAGGGACAATCTCTTTTGGTCCATCCACTCTGACGGTTGAGCTTTGTGTGGATTCTGGAGCAGAGGGGAACTTTATGTCCTCTGCTTTTGCTCTCCATCACACAATACCTCTGGTGATGCTCACCAAACCAGTGACGGTTCAAGTGGTGAATGGATCCATACTGCCCTCACAGATCACACATCAGACAATCCCTCTCACATTAGCTATGTCTCCTTCCCATCAGGAGATTATTTCTTTCCTTGTCCTTCCTGAGGGTATAGATGAGGTCCTACTGGGAGTACCCTGGCTTCGTCTTCACTCCCCACATATTTAGTGGTCCTCTGGGAAGATACGGGGTTGGAGTGAGTCTTGTAGAGGTAGATGTGTGAGGGAGAGTGTTCAGGTTACTACTACAGAGATACCCGCAGATCTCACTTCCCTTCCCAAGTGTTATTGGTACTTTGTAGATGTGTTCTCCAAAAAGGCTGCAGAGACTCTTCCACCTCACTGCTCCTATGACTGTCCTATTGACCTCTTGCCTGGAGCAGAACCGCCTCGGGGTAGGGTTTATCCTCTCTCTCTCCTGGAGACGGAGGCTATGTCCCAATACATCCAGGAGAATCTTGCAAGAGGGTTCATTAGGAAGTCAGTGTCACCTGCTGGGGCGGGGTTCTTTTTCATGCAGAAGAAGAACGGAGAATTACGTCCCTGCATAGATTACAGGGGTCTTAACGCCATCACCGTTAAGAATAAATACCCGTTGCCCCTGATTTCTGAGCTTTTTGATAGGCTCCGGGGAGCAAGGGTATTTACTAAATTAGACCTGCGGGGTGCTTATAACCTGATTCGCATCCGTGAGGAGGACGAATGGAAGACAGCTTTTAATACCAGGGATGGGCACTATGAATATCTGGTGATGCCCTTCGGGCTCTGTAATGCCCCAGCCATTTTCCAAGACTATGTTAATGACATCTTCCGAGACATGCTTTCTACCTCCGTCGTAGTCTATCTGGATGATATTCTCATCTTCTCTCCAGATATTGACTCCCACCGGAGAGATGTCTGCAGAGTCTTCGACCTCCTGCAGGCAAATTCCCTTTACGCAAAGTTGAAGAAATGTGTGTTTGAGCAGGAGTCTTTACCATTCCTGGGCTATATCATCTCCGCCCAGGGATTGGCTATGGATCCTGCCAAACTGCAGGCTGTAATGGACTGGCAAGAACCCCATTCCCTTAAAGCGGTGCAGCGCTTTCTGGGGTTCATTAATTATTATCGCCAGTTCATTCCCTATTTCTCAACTTTGGTAGCTCCCTTGGTAGCCCTCACGAAGAAGGGAGCAAATCCCAAATTGTGGTCTGAGGAAGTCTCCAAAGCTTTCATCTCAATTAAGTCTCAGTTTGCTAGCACTCCCATTCTACACTGCCCTGATGTTGATAAGCCATTCATATTGGAGGTGGATGCCTCATCCGTTGGTGCTGGAGCAGTCCTCTTTCAAAAGGATGCTCAAGGTCGGAAGCATCCTTGCTTCTTCATCTCCAAGACCTTCACACCAGCGGAGAGGAATTATTTCATCGGGGACAGGGAGTTGCTAGCAATGAAGTTGGCTTTCTCTGAGTGGAGACATCTGTTGGAGGGGGCTCGCTTTCCCTTCCAAGTCTTCACCGACCACAAGAATCTGGTATATCTTCAAACAGCTCAGCGGCTTAATTCTCGCCAGGCCAGATGGTCCTTGTTCTTCTCCCGGTTTCATTTCACACTCCATTTCCTCTCGTGAGAGAAGAACATTCGTGCCGACGCTCTCTCTCGCTCTGTGGTGTCCTCTGAGGAGGAGGAGCCTCGGCTTATTGTCCCCACAGAGAGCCTGAGAACTGTGGCCCCGGTTTCGTTAGAGTCTGTGCCCCTAGGCAAGACTTTTGTGCCTACCAATTTGCGACCGGAGGTACTCCCATTACTCGACTATCCCCTCTCCAGTCCATCCTTAATGCAGCAGCCAGGGTCATCCATCTGGCTAAACGGTACTTGGACGCGTCCGCTCTTCGCCAGTCCTTACACTGGCTGCCCATTCATTATAGGATCCAATTCAAAGTACTTGTTCTCACCCACAAAGCTCTCCACACTGCAGCATCCCCCTACATCTCCTCCCTCATTTCTATCTATCGGCCTAACCGACTGCTGCGCTCTGCAAACGACTTTCGACTAACCTCTGCACTAATCCGTACCTCCCACTCCCGACTCCAAGACTTCTCCCGCGCTGCGCCAATCCTCTGGAATGCTCTACCCCAAGAAATTAGGACTATCCACAATTTGCATGGTTTCAGGCGCTCCCTCAAAACACATATGTTCAGAGCGGCCTATCACATTCACTAATCAAAGTCATTCTCTGTGTAAGTGTGTGTGTGTGTAGCCCATTCACTATCTTCATCCATCCCTCACTCCCTTAAGATGGCTGGACCATCATTGTAAATGCACCATTGTATATACACACCTGTACTTTGTATCTCCCCCACCTCATTGTAGATTGTAAGCTCTCACGAGCAGGGCCGTCTTATTTTGCTTTAATTACTGTATTGTTAACGTTGTTACTTATGACTGGTGTTTTGAAACTGTTAAACTGTAAAGCGCTGCGGAATATGATGGCGCTATATAAATAAAGATTATTATTATTATTATTATTACTCTCTTGGGCACATTCGTCCAGGGTGGGTGGACACAAGAGTAGTAGCGGAGATCAAAAAAACGCAACAAAGTTGCTGAATATATATGTATCCATGTGGGATAGACAACAAATTCCCCGTATAATACACACACCTATGCAGGCAAAATAACAACAAAATCAAATGTGCAAGTGCAAACTCAAATGAATCAAATCATAAATCATAACTTTGTTGCGTTTTTTTGATCTCCGCTACTACTCTTGTTACTAATACATCACATACCTATGTATTAGGTGTATATGTATTTATATATTTTGTTGACTTAGCATTAGGTTTGCCTGGTTTTCCCACCTGTCTCGTGTTTTGTGGTTTTTTACCGTATTTTATATATATTTTTATCCATAATTGTTCAATAAACATTTATACTTTTTAGTAAAGTTGGTTGTATGCAAAGTTCTTTATTTGGTATTTGATTGCTTTTGCTTTGTTGACCATATGGGATTTATGTAGGTATATATTTGTTCAATTTTTACTGTTGTGTGCATGAGCCCTAGGTGACATTCTTCACATGGTTTAGCAAAATGTCAAATTGTAGCATACAATGCACTTCTAGGCAACTGGCAATTTTAATCTTTTTAATTAAAAACATTGTGGTATAAATTTTTTGAGTAACCCTAGTGAGCATGGTATTTATTTTACTATGAAACATATCGTATGGGATCTACTCTACTCAAAATATTTTTGTAAATAGTTTGTGTATAAATCTAGCAGACCTCACTACAAGAATACTAGCCTTAATGCTTGCTTGGTAGTACTCTGATGCTTTGCATTAGTAGGAAACAAAGTAGAAACTATGACTATTATACACAGTATGCATATTTATTGAATATGCAGAAAATATTGGAAATTTTAGTTGATTTGTAATAAAAATATAGCATTTCAAAGTACATCAGCAGTACAGCTCACTCTGTCTTAATCAAGAGCAAACAAATGACTTAATGTTTTTAACATATGGTTTGTGCCTTCATAACAAAAAAAATAATTGATTGAGTTTAGCATTATAGCTTTATTTTTGGATAGGATATGACCAGTTTTACTTAATTTATATTCACATACACTGCTCGGTTATACAGAGCATTAAAGTCATTTGTCTTTGCAGTTGGAGCTAGCATTACTCAATGTAATCCAATAGTATTATATAGCTAGAACGTATGGCCATTTCAATTCAAAGGTAATGCATCAATCACACTCGTATCTACACACAGATAAAAAATGTTAGTGCCTTGTTAAAGCTGATGGAACACAAAGGTCATATGTTCTGATCTGTAGCAGAAGAAGTTTCTAATGACCGTGGTTGGGCTGGAAATGTTAACTTCCAACCAGCTGCCATATATTCCATTACCGGTCATCATGTTAAACATCATGGAACATACAGTGCATCGTATAGAACATATCTGATAGTTGTACCTCAAATTGCACAATTAAAACTCTGTGTTTTTATGTGAAAAATATAGAGTGAGGTCCAGAAATATTTGGACAGTGATCAAATCTTTGTGATGTGGGCTCGGCATGCCAGCGTTAAGATTTCAAATGAAACAACTGAGATGCAATTAAAAAGTGCAGACTTTCATGTTTAATTAAAGGGGTTGAACAAAATATCACGTAAAACTGTTAGGAATTCCAGCCATTTAACTACAAAGCCTCCTGATTTCAGTGGTTCAGAAGTAATTGAACAAATTAACTTTACCATGTTCATTTTTAATACTTTGTATAGAATATTTTGCAGGCAGTGACTGCCTGAACTCTGGAAGCAATAGGCATGAACTAATAATGCGTTTCCTATTTTGTGATGCTTTGCCAGGCCATTACTTCTACTGACTTCAATTGTTGCTTGTTTATGGGCCATAGCAAAATATTGCACTTTTTACCTTAAAAAACATTTTGGTTGCTTTCGTAGTATGTTTTGCGTCATTGTTCATCTGCACTATGAAACACAGTCCAATCAACCTTGCTGCATTTAGTTGAATCTGAGCAGAAAGTATCACCTTGTACGCTTCAGAATTCATGCGGCTGCTTCTGTCTTCAGTCACATCATCACTGAACAGTATTGACCAGTGTAATTGGAAATCTTGCTTGCCCAAGCCATCACACTGCCTTCACCATGTTTAACAGACGATGTGGTGTGCTTTGGATCAAGAGCCATTCCAAGCCTTCTCCATGCTTTATTTTTCCCGTCATACTGGTAATGGTTGATCTTAGTTACATCTGTTCAAAGAATGTTTTTCCAGAATTGGGCTGACTTCTTTAAATGTTTTGGCAAAGTCTAATATGGGCTTTCTATTTTTAAGGCTGATTAAGGGTTTGCACCTTGTGGTGAATCCCTCTGCTTTTTCTCTTTTAAAGTCTTGATAGTAAACTTAGATACTGAAACACCTACTTACAAGAGAGTGGTCTGCACTTGGGTTGATGCTGTGAAGGTTTTCTTTTAACCATGGAGAGGATTTTGTGATCAGGCTTTTTGAGTTCCCAAACTCACCAGTGCACTACTTTCTTGTAGAAAGCACCAAACTGTTGAATTGGCCACTCCTAAAATTTCTGCTATCTCTCTGCTGGATTTCTTCTTTTTTTCATCCTAATCATTGTCTGCTTTTTACTTTTGAGCGCTCCTTTTACTGCAAGTTGTGTGTTCATAGAAACAGCCTCGAAATGCAAATGCCACACATGGAATCAGCTCCAGACCATTTACATGCTTAATTGACTATGAATTGATGAGGGAATAGACCATGCAGCCCATTAAAGAGCTTTTGAGATAATTGTCCAATTACTTTTGGTCACTTTAAAAAGAGGTAGCTACATAATAAGAGTTGTAATTTTATGTTTGCAAGTTCCAACACTTTCAAAGTATTCTGTAATAATATGTACATTGGGAGGTGATGAGGTGAATGGGTACTCTTGTTATGGCTTATGTTACTGTTCAAAAACTTCAATACAAAATTGTATCTGATGTAAAAAAAAGCTTCAATTTCTAAACCCTTACTCCAATTAGGATGAGAATACCCTCAAATTAAAGCTGAGAGTCTACACTTTAAGTCCATATTGATTGGACTGTATCTTGAATATGTTTTGGTCAACAGCTAAAAAGTCAAACGGTTGTCACTGTCCAAATATTTCTGGACCTAACTGTATATTACCAGATTTGATTAACTAGTTCATCCCAGACTTTAACCTCCTAATTTATTTGCATTTCTATGGCTACATTTAAACATCAGTGTAAGTTTTACCATCCAAGAAAAAGGGACATTTTGGTCTCATGTGTCTTCCTTAGTGTGGTATTCATTTTTTTCTCAACATGTTTTTTTAGTGAAGTTTTTTTTAAGCCAATAAAAAGACTCCTAGATGATCCCATGTTTTTATTCAAATTTAACACTATGTAATAGAAAGCAACAAGAAAAAAAAGGACAGCACACATACGTGGCACACAGATGTGTGATTATAGGTCAGCCATCAAGATATGCAGGACTATTATCATTTTTCAAGATGACTTGAAGCAGGAATGCCCATTCTGAATTCAACCAAGAAGACCTTACATGCTTTTATTAATGATTAGAACATAAAAGGAGCCCCAAAAAGTCACAAATAAAGGTACAGAACTTATCTCCACAAATATGCAGTCTTTTATGGCACTGCCCACTTTTCTTAAGTGTCTGGTTAAGTACACTGAACAAAAATATAACCGCAACACTTTTGTTTTTGCTCCCATTTTTCATGAGCTGATCTCAAACATCTTTTCTATTGACACAAAAGGCATTTTTCTCTCAACTGTTAGTGAGCACTGCTACTTTTCCGAGATAATGCATCCACCTCACAGGTGTGGCATCTCAAGATGCTGATTAGACAGCAGGATTATTGCGCAAGTGTACCTTAGGCTGGCCACAATAAAATGCCACTCTAAAATGTGCAGTTTTATCACACAGTACAATGAGGGAGCGGGCATTTGGCATGACCGTGTATGGCGAATATGAGTTTCTTACCTTGCATCTACCCTTCCGCACTCAACCCGTACGGAAAAATGCCACCCCTTAAAATAAAAACACTACTCATTAAATTCTTTGGGTAATATTGGCCACAGCGGCCAGTTTATTATCAAAACAATAACATGTAACAATTATAACAATAATTATTAACAATATAATCTCTATTCAAACATGACGGGAGGGTTCTTGTAGCCAAAAGATCTGGCTTTATATTTGGCAAAAGCACCAATGAACTTTGACCACCATGTTACCCTCAGCAGTACACCACCAGCTCGAGGGAACCATACAACCCGTTCCGGGAAGACTAACCACCAAAAGATCCCAGGGTAAAACCCCATCCAGAGCCCATAACCAAATGCCAGATCAACCCCACACCATTTTAACTGTCCGGAATTTACTTACAATTCCTTCCCCAACGAATCAGCGTCAACTCCAAGAACCCCACCCCTGCCAACCACGAACAGCCCTGACCACCTCAGGCTCGTGAGTGCCCCAACACCTCCAGTGCTCTCCCAACCCCCTCTTGTATCGCCAATGCCCACAAATCAATCCCTATTGCGTTCAATCCCTATTGCATTCAAATGAACCCCATCCTCCAACCAAAAATGACTAAACCCGGATTCCAATTCAAAATGCCTCACACTTATGCCATCATTCCTGGATACAATATTTGACACAGCCCTATTCAACTTCACCCTGGCCCTATTAATCCCTTCACAGATCGGGCCACCCTCCACTTCTTCCTAGAAACGATATCCAACCATACTGTCAACACTCCGGAAACGACATCCACAACCTCAAAAAAAATATCCCTGATCAATTCTCTAACCAGCCTAACTCTCAAATCATTTCCACCCATATGGACAACCCAAATGTCTGGCGCTCTTTAAAGACGAGTGGCTCAAGAAAATTCAGATAGGATCCTGCTCCAAACCATCCCTCTAAACCCCAACCATCGAATAACCATCTGATCCCTACTAAAGCCTAATTGCCTACCGTCCGGCCTCACGTCAGCCCGTAGGGCCCCCAATGCACGAACGAATGTCCAAAAATCCAGGCTAATAAGGGATCACGACCTGAAAAATACACAAGTAACAGTAAAGCCACTCTTACACATTCCCGATACCATTAATGATGCACATATATTAAGTAACGGTCAGAGCTCCACTTACCAATCCGCCGGATCGCATTAGCCCCTAAACCACGAAAATGAGCCTCTGAAGCAGCCCCAATCCTAAAAGAATGCCACCCGTACATATCCAGGGATAAGCCCAGCTCCTGCAACCTCCTATTCAAAATCATAATAAACTGAAAACGAGACAAAATGCCCCCCCGCATGACACAACAGTGGGCCCGCCCTCCCTGACCACAAGCGCCAGTACGATTCCAAACATCTTTGCAGGCACATCAATGCCCCATCAACTCTCCCTAGCACCACGCGCCTACCTTTTCCTAACTGATCAGTTTTCGAACGCCTTATCCAAAAAGCAATGCCCCACCCATAGTTCCACATCCTCTGCTAACAAACCACCTGCCCTGTCTCTGCTGTGAGACACGAGTTCGCCAATTCGCATCGCCCCAGAAAACGCTAAAGAAAAAGCAAACCTAAACAACACCAGCTCAAAGTTGGAACAACAAATCCTCTCCAACACTCTGCCTAACCTTTCAAGCTCGCTGAACGAGATCGGTCTGTGCCTATCAAAACTCCGATTGCCCTTCCTAAAACCCTTTAATGCCTGCTTAACCATAACTTTTTTGTAACATCTATTGACCCCTCCAACTTAAAACCAAATGCCAAACCAGCCATAAATTTATTAACTTTAGAAATAGACCAACCATTTCTGCCGCCTTTCCCATCAAAAACAACACCGCCAACGTCTTATCTTCCTCAGACTCAACCGCTCCCCACCGGAACACCCAACTTTGCCATACCCTCCAGGTCTGGTAACGGACTCAAGAATCAGCCTTCCTGCTCGTCCGTAATCACCTGCCACAAGTGAAAAGGACATTCTGCTCCCGAGGCATCTGCTATTGAGTTTTGCACATGCACCGCAGAAATCCACGCATTCAATTCAAGGCACTGAAAAACAAACTCTCTCAACAACTTAATCACTGGGGGAGATGATGCAGACAGGCTGTTAATCACCGACACCACACTGATAATGTAAAAATGAAACCTAACTTTCCGGTTCTCGAACATTTCTCCCCAAATGGAAACCGCCACCACAATTTGGAACAATTCCAGCAAAGCCAGGTTTTTCGTGAGGCCCTTTCGCTGCCACCACTCCAGACATCTTCCAATGCTCCACCTTCCTTTACAATAGGCCCCATAACCGGCCCCACCTGCTGCGTCCGTGGAAATCTTGCAATCAAAATTATTCAAGATCTCCTGTCGGATCAATGACCGACCATTGTAATGTTCCAGAAAACGTTGCCACACAATCAAATCCTCCCTGTGCTCCTTGTTCAAACTAATGAAATGGTACACTGCCCGCACTCCAGCTGTCGCACCTGCCAACCTGCGGCAAAAAATTCTGCCCATGGGCATGATCCTGCTCGCGAAATTCAACCGACCTAATAACGACTGCAACTCCTTCAACATCAACTTAGACAGTTTCCTAATCTATGCACTTCCTGCTTAAGTAACAACAATTTATCCTCAGTCAACTGACACTCCATTCTCTCTGAATCCATTAGTATCCAAGGAAGCTTAAAACCATGCCAGGGCCTTCAGTCTTTTCTCTTGCCAACAACACACCAAAATGCTCTGCCACCCATTCCAAGGCAGCCAATGTATTTCTACATAACACTGAATCCGGTGGACCTATAAATAGGAAGTTGTCTAAATAATGAATAACGGACTTAGAAATATGAAAAATTGAGAAGTCTTAGTATTTCTAAGGCAGTGATGCAATTCATTTTTCATATTTTTCATATTTTCATATTTTGTGTCCGCAAGCTATAGCGCTACAGTGTGCTACCTTTTTTTCTTAAATATGTATGAGTTGGTGACTCTAGGTTTTAGCACCTGTTCACATTGGATCTATGTTTGGATGTGCCGGTCAGTTTTTTTGATACATAATACTGACCAACATGGATTGCGGGGAGGATACAGGCAGGGAAATGTTGTGTACATACATATTGGGTAATTAAAATAAACTCTATATTTCTCCAAGCTACAGTACATTCAAGCATCCAATTCTCTTTTTTTATTTGTGAAAAATTAACCTTTGTTCTTCTGTATTTCATCCATTTTTCATCTGTTTTTTTTCTCATCTGTTTTTGCAAACTGAAATAGGTAGACTGTCTGATCTTTTTAATTACTTGATTCTTAACATAGAATCAGTTAAAATAGATGTAAGTGAAGTAAAAATATGTTTTTTATTTTTATTTATTTTTATCGAATGACTTTAATGGCTGAATCTTATCTGCAACACTGGTCAGAATAGTACATTCTTTGAATCTCACAGATGAAACCCATGGGTCAGTTTGTAAAATGAATGTGTGTATGGCTCTATGAAACTTTCTTCATCCATGGGTTCTCCATTTAAAAACGTACAGCACTAGTGTTGCGTCCTGCAAAATCAGGCAGCACAAATGTCTGTGAACTCAGATGGTTTGAGAAGCCAGTTTGTCAACCATTTTTACACATACATGTAATTAGTGTAAGGGCTATAGTAAAGTCTGATGGGTAGCAAACCCCACAAAAGAACTACTGAGCAAAGGAACAGAAACCCTTTGCCCCTAGGCTGAGTGGTGCTGTAGATCTTTGAGACCTGCCAGTGCATTTGCTGTGGTCCCTATCTGGATTCCAGCGAAATCTATACAGCGGTGTCTGAGACAGTGTCCTGTGAGGGTCAAGAAGTGCCCAATTGCCAGATAACTTCAATTAGGCATCAGAGGAGAGATGTCTAGACATGATCCTTAGTTGTCAGTGGTGGAAAGAGAGCTGAGATACTTTCCTGTAAGTCTGAGGTGCCTTGGATGCCAAAGTCTAGGCTAAGACCCTCTTAGTGCACTTTTAGTGCATGTAAAGTGCTATATGCAGCGAGAGTGTGGAGAGCTGCTAAACTTTGCCAAAGAAGAGCTGGGCTCAGCACACCATGAGGGGCTGTTGGCTCAGTGTACTGAATAACTGTGAAGCACTGTAATCATCATCAACTGCTCCAGTAAAAGCATTTTTTTTTCCTGTTGCACCGGAGGAATGGACATTGCTTATTGAGACCGGCTAATTCTGTATCCCTTCCACAACTTTCCCCTTTTCATTCTGCTGAGGATGACCCGCCGACCGGTGAGACCACCGTGACCGTTGGCCACCATTACAGGCCGCCTTGGTGGAGGCGGACCAAGACACTAGGAGGTGTCACACAGATATGTTAAATCAGCCTTAGACAGCCTTAGAATGCAAACCCCACACACTATGTTGTTACATTGTCTCTGTAATACTTTAACTGGATAATGAACATTTTATGAGTTTCTATTTAATCATGTATACAGTATGTATCGTGAAACCTGTTGGCACATCCTCTTTAATAATGGCTATTAATGGTTACACATCCGTGTCCTCAGCATAACAAACATGTATGGGGCAGAAATTGTTTTTCTGGAACACTGTGTCGAATATAAATGTTCAAGACCACTTGTAAACTTTCCTGTATAGGTAGAGAAGTGTTTAAATAGGGTTATTACCATACACAAATAAGAGTGGCAGTATAAAAAAGTTTTCTTTCAAAAGAGAAAAATAATAAAAGCTCCATACTGCTTATATAAATAGGTACACTATAACAATGGCATTTATTTCCTTGTCCTGAATTATACAGTGTTCTGAATTGTAATAGAAAGAATACTTGCTATAAAGCAATTATATCCCTGTGTTAAGCAGAATGCATTGACACTAGATATAATCATTCCGAAATACAACATTTTGTTACTAAATGCATGTTTTATTTCACAATATGCTCTTTAACAACTCTCATTTACAGGACAAAAATCCAAATTGTGAATGTGCAATATGTCGTCTATTGAAGGAACTGAATGAATTGTGTTATTCTTATCAGAGCAAAAAATATGGATAATATAGAGTTAGTTTCTGTGCTAATATCAAATTTCAAATTATCATGCACCTTTCATAGCTTTCGGACACGCATACATGTGTTTTTAATGGGGAGGGTTAAATAAATCAATACAAGTCCTTCTGGCAGTAAATTATCTCCATAGAGAATAAAGGAGTAGGCATGTTGAAAATCAATGTGCCCGATTCTTCCTTCTCCATCTCAGTGAAGAGTTATCACACAAATGTTGGCCAGTCTCGTTGAGATCTGCAGTTTCAGCCAAATTTTCTCTTTATTTTATTGATGCATAATTTCACAGAATCCTTTTATAAATTTCTTTTTTGTATGCACGAAAGTACCTTAGTAATGTACAGAAACATCTGAAGACCTATGTCTGACAGTTCCACTATGAAAATTGGCTATTCTACAGATGTCTTTAGTTATTGTAAGGAGCATTCTAATTATATCCTTAAATGTCATCATTTTTGAGGTGTGTAGATGATTCTAGAAGATGATTCACTTACTGGGATGTCGAGAAGATTATCTAATTAGTGGGATGTCTTAAAGAATTATTTTAGGAAGAAAGGCCCTAAATAACTGAGCATCAATGAATAACACATTTGCTCAACTTTGCTTAAACAGCCACAAAGATGTATTACTTGTGGATGCCAATGGTGGAAATGACCATAGCATGAAAATATTAGAGATTAAAAACTTTGACTTT